>JALRMF010000122.1:0-127684 GCA_026120015.1 Dendrostoma leiphaemia | reverse complement strand
ACAAATATAAGTATATTTAATAACAAATATATTTACTTAACTTATTATAATATTATATAAATTGCCTTAATATTAAATATCTAATTACTTATTTAAAACCTTTTATACTATAGCTAGTTATATAGCTATAAATATAATTAATTAATTAGCCAAATAGTTATTAGCGGCTGGCTAACTAGGTAAATTAGCTAGTTAGGCAGCCAAAATCTAGATAGTAAAAAGGCTATATATCTATAATTTTAAAAATAAAATCCATAGGTAAACAAAACATAAGAGATTTCTATATAAAAAAGCATATGCTTTATTATACTTAAAAAAATGCTTAAAACTTATATAATTTATTATAAAACTTAATAATACTTTTATAATAATAAAAACAAAAGGTTTTAAAAATGCTAAAAAGAAATTCTCAAACCACAAAGGAGGCTTAATAAAGAAAGCTAACACACTATATTGTTTAACAAGCGCTTATATTATAGTTTTAATTAAATATAATAAAATTGTTTATATATACTAATCTAATAAGCAATTTACCTTAGCACTTTAATCTTTGCCTATAAGATAAAAGTTTAGCCTAGATTATTTTAATACTATTATAAATTAGAGTAAAAGGTTATAAAGCTCTCTAACATTTCTAAAAAAGGTTATAATACCCTTTTTAACATCTATACTACTTACGTTTATATCTTTGCTACCTAGCTTAAGGCTACTAGAGTATTAAAGAATTCCCTTTAGCTTGCTTAATATGCAGCAAAATTTGAGATATAAATACCCATTAACAATCGACTTTTTTAGATTATTGTCTAAATAGCTAGCTTTAAATCTATTATAAATATTATTATAATAACTTTAAATATTAAAATAATAATTTCTTAACTTTAATTTAGTTTTAAAATAAAAATTAAAAAACTATATTTATATATAAAGAGTTATAAGTTGTAATAAAATTAGCTGAATTATTATTTAATAGTGTTAGGATAAGCCTCCTTACAATGGAGAAATCTATTAAGCTATAGTTATTTAGCATATTCTATGCGCTCATCTCTTGTTTCTCCTTTTCTCATATTAAGTCTAAAGCATAGCTTGCTAGTTAAATAAATCTTAATTAAAAATTGCAGCTATTTAAAAAGACTAAATTATATAAGCCATGCATACTTAAGAATTAGATTTTAATCTAGATTAACTTAACTATATAGAAAAAATTATTATCTTTGTTAAACATTTTGCTTAAATACTCTTAAGATTATAATAAAGTCTAGACTTTGCTACCTTATTTTTAATTTTAATGCTAAAATAGCCACTATTATATAAAAGCTATATATAGCCTATAAAGACTATAGTATAAATAGATTCTTAGGCTTTATTATACAAATAAATAAAATATTTACTATCTTAAAAAGCTTCTTTAAACTTTTAATTAACATTAACTATTTAACTAGGCAGCAGCTAAGCTTAATTTTAATATCTATTCTAGCGCAAATATAAAGCCTTTTTCTTTTAAGTGCTCTATAGCGACAGCGAGATTTATTATAAGATATGCTCTTTTAAGCTTAACTTTTTAAAAAAAAAAGATTGGCTTAAGCGGCTAAGCAAATGCAAAAAAGCTATTTTGCACATGCTACTTTAGCAAAAAAGACTTATAAAGGCACTAAATAGCTTATTAGTCTTTCTTAGCCTTTAAGCCAGCTTATAGCTTAATAATATATATAAATATATTACATTATATTATAAGAAAGAATTAATTAATTACTTAAATTATATTTTCAATACCTAAAACATTATTATTATAAAAAACATTGCTATAGCGCAAGCTATAGACATTGATATAGTCTAACAATTATAGCATTGTATTCTAAAGAGCTTAGACGCAGTAGAGATTTAAATTTTATTTAAGAAAATAAAATTATTCCCAGCTATAACTGATTGTTTTATAAAAGAATTATTACAAAAGTGGGTGCTTAGTCTTAACTACTTTATATCTAGCATTAAAACATTTTATAAAAATATAATATATTTTGCTTTTAAAGTTAAGGCTATTAAACAATGGGTAGCACTAGAAATTAACCTATGAGACTTTTTTTAAGCTACCCTTTAAGCTGTTTTTAAAGTAAATTTTCAACTAGCTAAAGTTGCGCAAATCCAAGCTGCGGAAGATTGCTAAAAAAGGCTATAAAAAAATATGCCTTTAACTAAAGAGCAGCGTTTTAATATTTTATATAGATAACTTTTTATAGCAGTGTTTAAAAGGTTTATAGATTTAATAAATAAGTCTTTAATTTAAAAAATTTAAGGGCAGCGACTGCAGAAAGTTGTAAACGATATTTATATAAAGCGCTTTTAAAAGGTAGCAAAACAGCTTAGCTTTGCAACAATAAAAGTTATTACTTAGATCTCAACTAAAAAGTTACTAATGCTAAAATACCTAAATAATACCAATTTTACTACATTGCTTTAGAAGAGAGGGAAACCAAATATCACTACTTATCTATAGCTTTAATCCTGCCTATTTAAACAGCAACTTAAACACGCTAAACCTTTAACAAATATTATATCTATACCACTCTATATCTATCAAAATATCTTCTTTGCATTTCTTAAAAGATTTAATAAATATACTAGGGTTTATATACTCTTTTTATTTAATAGTAATATATTTTACAAAACTATAAGCCGCAGTAGTAGCGCTGTTAATTTAATAGATAAAGATAGCATTGCATTTGTAAAAAATAAACCAGTCGTTAAAGAAGAATATAAGTCCTAAGATAGCCAAGCAACTTAAAAGGCAATTAAACCATCTAAAAAAAAGCTTAATTCTAAGCAACTTATTAAGTTTAATTATAAACCTTAAAGGTCTTATTTAAACTATCTATTAGAGATACCGCATAGGTAGCATAGCATAATACTTATAAAAGATAAACTAGTTGTTAAAGACAAATATAAATTTTTAAATAGCAAAGCAACTTAAAAGGCAACTAAACTATTTAAAAAAAAGCTTAATTTTAAGCAACTTTTTAAGTTTAATTATAAACCTTAAAAGTCTCATTTAAACTATTTATCAAAAATATTATTATATATTAGCATATTACTTAAGAGAGTAAAAGTAAAAGTTAAGGAAGACTAACTTAAATTAGTCAAGGTAGAACTAGCTTAAATAAGAGATAAAGATAAATAAGTTAAGCTTTTAACTATAATTTTACAAAGGCAACCCACTTAAAGAGCACTTATAAAAAGTTAAAAGATGTATAGTATAATAAAAAAAGAAAATTAAGAGCTAGAGTTTAAAAAGCAACATCAAGGTAGCTACTAGCCCTTAATCACGCTTATTTATAACTTAAAAAGCTTACAGCAAGCAAGCAACCCTAAGATTAATAATAAACCTAATATTTGCATAAAAGTAAAAGAGAAGTTAAGCATAATAGATTATAGGCCTAAACTACTATAAAAAACGCTTTTGGCATTAGAGTTTTAAAAGGCACTGTATAATAGGGATTTTAACTAAAATTGTACCTTAGCAAAAATAAGGGAAAAATATATATCTTTAGTCTACTTTAGGTAGCTTTTATTGAGGGCTAGAGTAGATATAAAAATATTAATTTACTGGCTTTTAAACTATTTACTCTTCTTACTTTCCTATTATTCCTTTAAAAGCTAACCTAAGGTTTCCTTTATCTCTATCATAAAAGCCTATTCTACTTAAAATACTAGATTGCCTTTTATAAGCGTTTTATTAATAACTTCTCTTTTCCAATTACTATACAGCAATCTAGCATCTTTATTAAATAAGCGATTCTATAAAAACTCATTATCCTTTTACAATTATAAATTTTACTATAATCTAGCCAAAGCTTTTATATCTTAACTTAAATCTCTTAATATTTATACTTTATAAATGTTATATTATAGTCTACGCTAATATATTATGCTTTAACCTTTTTTTATAATATTTATAACTAGCATAAACTTATCTCTTTTTTAATAATAGTACTGCTTTTATCTATATTAGCATAGATAAAATAAAGGTTATACTTAACTTTGCAGCAAATAGCTTTATATTTTAAGATAAAATGTTTAAGATTAACCATTAGTTTAATAAAACGCATACAATAAATGTTAGCTGTAGGAAAAGGCTTGTAAAAGTAAACTAAAGTAATATATATTAACATAGATATCTCTAATTAAAAAATATATTAAGTACGTTTATTGGTTAGACTTATATATAGTTTAAATAATATTTAGCTAGGTTTCTCTGCCTTAAGTAAAAAATTGTTTGTAGTGCTTAGGCTATAATAATACTATAAAAGGCAATATTAGTATTAATATATCTTAAAGCTAACTAGCATATTATTCTATACTAAAAAGATAGATACCTAAATATTCTAAATATTATAATTAAATCGCAGCATAACTTATATAAGTATTTTAAATTATGCATTATAATTATAGCTTAGACGGTTTAAATTAAACAAAGCTTTCTTTGCAATAGTATTATTTACCTATATATTTAAGTAATCATAGAAAGCTTGCTAAGTGCAGATACTTTGTATAAGCAATTGCTTAAGCTAAATTTATATTTACCTAGCATGCTGCCTTAGATTTTTACAAAGACTTTTCTTCTAGAATCAACCTTAATAAATATCTTAAATGCCTAGCTAGCTTATACCTTAGCCTATATTTCATTAGTAAAAAATAATATGCTTTACTTATTTTTATAGTTTTTATAATCTAATATAATATTTTATAGTTAGGCAATTTATGCCTTTAGATAATCCCCAGGCCCTATTCTATACCAAATAGCTATCTTGGCCTTTATTTTAAAAGACTTTTGTGATTTTAGGTAAAATAGCACAGCAATTAACTTTTTGCTTATATTTATAAAATTATTATCTTTATTAGCTTTATTGCCCTTAAAGTAAAATAAAACATTATATTTTACTCTTAGAAATTTATCGTTGGCAACTATACGCTTATTATAAAAGGTTAGATTAAGTAAAAAGATAACATTTTTTTAATATACTAGTTTGCAAAAAGCATCATTTTATTGCTTTAGAGAGGCAAGGATTTAAAGATGTTATTAAGCTAATTTTAGTCCCTAGAGACCATATATTCCTTGCAAAAAACATTAGAGACCAAACAGCGTTTAACCCCCTCTCTAATAATAAGATTAAAATAAAACCACAGCGGGCTCTATATATGCTCTTAAAGCTTAAGCATAACCTTAGAAAAAAAATTAGCGTTTCTTATTCTTTTGCTAAGTTTAAGTATTTGTAAACCTGCTATAAAAAGCTTAATTATAACTGCTTTAGTATTAATAGCGTTGTAAATATAATATTTTGATAAGTAAAAGTTAGCGCTGCTATAACTGCTGAGTTTTATAGCATAGCGTTGATAAAAGTAATAGCTGTAAAATGTTGTGAATTATAGTTTGTTAGCGAAGCAGTTCCAATAAATAGCAAAAAGATTATAGTTAAAATTAAGATTAATATAATATAAAATCTATATAGCGCTTATAAATAAGTAGATAAAGCTTTTAAATGCAGTTTCTAGCGCTTTTTTAAGCTTATTCTGCAGACTATTTGTAATGCTAAAGTAATTAATAAGGATCTTATTTAAGTTTTAGTTTATAAGGCGTTAGAAAGCTAATAATTAAAGTGTATTTATAAAAGTTTCTATATAACCTATAATAGCTCCTAAGTTATAAAAGTTGTAAACTATTTAAGCCGCAGCAAGCTTTACTACGTTAACTTTCTCCAGCCTTAGCTAAAATAACCAATATATTTAATATTACAAGTAAAAGGGTACTAGAAACTTGCGCAGTAAAGCTATTAAGCTAAAAAGTTTAGTAATATATCGATTATGCTCACTATAAAAGGCCTTTAAATATATAATAAAACACCCAACTAAAGGCAATGAATTTAATACTTTATCATTGTCTAAAGCTGCAATAGCTTCTTTATAGATAATATAAAAGGTATGCCCTCTCCCCAAACAGTAGCAAACTAATTTCTTAAAAACTGCTTGCTACAAATCTATACCTATAAAATATAAAGGCTTAAAAACAGCGTTAGAGTATAGAATCTTAGTGTTTAAGTTAAGTTTAAGAATAGTCAAAGAAAAATTAAGAGTAGTAGTTAAAATAAGCATAAGTAAACAAATAGTTAAAGGTTATTTCTGCGCAAATATAGCCTAGCGGGCTAAAATATATATAATATTACTTAAACTTTTAAATTCTTTTTAAGCAAATATAATACACTTTGCTAATAGCATTAAAGCTATAAAATAGAGATAATAGAAGATATCCTTAAGTATCTCATAGAGATCTTGCTCTAGCTAATATAGCAAAATTTAACAAAAAGATTTTTAAGGTTGCTTTAAAATTAGTTTTAAATGCAGGCTATATTTTAGAATCATTATTTGACTAAGTTTATAAAGCTAAACTTAATCTATAAATATCTTATTCTTAAAACTACGCATCTACAAAAATATTTTAAATACTCTATTTATTAAATTAAATAAAGAGTATAAAGTTTAGTTTTCTAATAAAAGTAGAGTATTAAAAAGATTGCAGTGCAAGTCTAGCTATTAAAATTAAAAACCTAAGCTTATAGTTATCTTTATAGCATATAAAAACTTTGCAGTTTAAGTAATAATAAAAATATTCCATTATAATTCAAGTTAATAGTAACCCTGCTGCAGGTCTATCTTTTTTTTAACATTTCTTAACTATCCTTAGAGATAGACCCACTAACAACACAAGCTAAAGGCTTTTATTTTTAATTATACACTTATTGGTAAAAATAGGCTAACAAGTGACAAATTACTAGCACACTAAATAAAAACACTACTATAATCCCTCAACCCTTCTTTATATTTGCATAATTACAATAACAATAAAAATAACTAAACTAATTAAATGCTTAAAGCTATTTATTTTATTTATTTATTTAGCTTTTCTTTAATTATAATATTGCTAAATATTCTAGATTATAGGTATTATTTTAATGCGCCAGTAATTTATTATAACCTAGCTAATTATATGCGCATATCTAAATCAAAGGGCCGCTTTATTCTTAGTTTAAATGCATAGGCAATAAAAATAATCTTATTAGATAAATGCTAATAATAAAAGCATCCTAAGATATATACTAGGCTTTGGCAAAAGTATATATTAAAATATATTACTAATCTGCCGTTTTTATAAAAATTTTACATAGTTTATTAAGCAAGGTTTATAATAATAATATAGAGATAGGACTTGTTGGTAATAGCAGGGTTAAAAAAGCCTAAGTTAATGGCAGGCAAAGGAAATCTTATTTAGATATTTTCCAATTGTATTATGCCTTTAAAATACTAAAAATAGCTAGAGATACTTATAAAAAAAGTTAGCAAATTTATTATAAGTTTATTAAATATATGCTAATTTAACGCTAATGTACCTTTTAAAAAACCTTAAATATAACTTGCACTAGCACTAAAGATGCAAATTATATAATTAAGTTAGCTAGCAATATTTTATACATTATATATCGCTTATTAAAAAATAATATAACCTCCTATAAGTATCTATTCCAAAAAAACATTTGCTAAGTAACCGTTTTATCGTAAAAAGTAGTAAATATAAACAACTTAACCCTTGTATAACACTATTGTAGGCTATCTTTTAGCAAAAACTTAAAATTATTATATTTGCTTTTTTTTCAATAAGTATATAAAGCTATTAATAATTATTAGTTACTTATTTTTAATAGTTTAATTAAATAAAAAGAACTTACCTTGGAAATATTTAGATAAGTAATCTAAGAAATTATATCCAATGCTAATTAGCTTGTTAAAGGTAATATTTTAACCCTTTAACTATATTATAAACTAAATAAGAGTTTTAATAAATAAACAAAGCATTATTACTTTTTAGACTTGTGCATAAGCTAGTGTAAAATGCTTAGAAAAGTATAATAAGAAAAACTAAATAAAAGGTAAGGAAATATAAATAATAAGCTATTAAAAAGTAGAATAACTAATTAAATATATACCTAAATACTAACAAAAGCACTTAAGGTAGGTCTTAGGGTCCTGGCCAAGCTACCTAGCCCCTAGGATAAAGTTACACTCCTTCTTATTGCCTAATACTTATACTTACTATATAATGCCTATATAAAGGTTACTAGCATATACATTAAGCAATATAGCATTAAATTATTATTATAGTCTATAGTTACAGTGCTGGCACACCGCTGCTTAATAGCCTTATTGTAACATTTTTATATAAAATATCAATGCAAAAGGGAAAAAAAAAGAAAAGAAAAAAAAAAGAAAAAAAATAAAAAACAAGATTACGCTTAACTAAAAGCACTTAAGCGCTAGATATCTACTATATTAACCTTATCTATTTGCATCCTTAGTCACTCTTTTTAAAGCGGTAAAATAAGGCTAATTATGCCTATAGTAACGCTGTATAATATTATAGTATTATATCCTTAAGGCTATAAGCTTGGTTATTTTCTTTGCAATTTTTTTAAGCCTCTCTAAGTTTATATATAAAATAATCTGCACCTTTATATTTTTTTTCTAGGCTTAGGGGGTTAAAGGGGAGGTATAGAATCTTATAAACTTATGTTGAAAATAAGTGCTTTCTTAGAAAGAAGATAGGCTGTTATTATTTAGTAATAGTTTTTAAAGTTATTGGCTAAAAGATTTAAGAGTATATTTATAGCCTTAATAGCTAAAAAACTAAGTATCGCTTATGCTAAAGTTAATCTACTAAACGCTAACTTAAAATAATGCAAAAAAATACAAAGGTTGCATAATATACCTAGCTGCAACATCTATGCTATTAAAGTGCTAAAATACTTTAAAATAAGGTTGTTTTGCTTTATATATATATATAAATAGGTCTATAGGTAGAAAAAATTATTCTTTATACTTATGCGCTTTTTTATTTTTAATTATAAGATAAATTGCACTCTTAAGTTAATTAAAATATAGCCTAGCATTTTGCTAAACATATACAATAAATTAGTATTAGTTAATTTTATATATAGCTATTAAAATTCCAAACACCTGATCTCAGTTCTCCACGCACGTAAGGCATCTCCCTAAGTAACAGGCATATATTTCACTATAATATTTATAAATATAATTCATATTTTATAGCCAAGCAAACAACTTAGCAAAGATAACTCTAGGTATATAATTCCAACAAAAGCCTATATAATTAATGTACAAAGGCATATACACAGCTCTTCTTTTCCTTTTAATTACGTGTGTCCCTTGTTTTTTGCCCCTGATTTTCCATTCCTATTTTGTGCTTTTACTAGATATAACATATTATTAGCTAGCAGAGTAATTTCAAGCCTAGTGTGTGTTATAATAGGTGTTATTAAACTCTGCAAGATGGGTACATAGGTAGGCTTCTGAGTAAGGAAGGGTTTTCTAGCTTTCCAACTTAGATATATTAGTCTTGAGAAGAAGGAAAGTCCTAACTAAGCAGTTGTAAAAATAATATAGATTAATTTTTATTAAGAGTTTAAAGACGTAAATATACGCTAGCTGCCAGCCGCTAGCTTTAATCCAATTATAAAAAATATAGTATATCTTTTAACTATGCACTGTTTCACTTTTCCTGCTTAAAGCAAATTTTCTTAAGAATAACATTGCTAACACCTTTAACTAATACTAGGCAAAATAACCTTATGCTATAGTTATAATTTCTGCTTTTGTTGTAAGCAATGTAATGTAGGTTAACCGCTTTTTCTTAAAGCGCTATCCCTGCAGTCTCTAATGCAGCTACTGCGCCTAAAAGCCTAATTATTACCATATTAAGTGACATTAGATATATAATACCCAACGCAATGACTACAACCCCTTCTAGGCTGCTATTGACACCAAATCTTTGCGCAGAGCTAATTTTTATTAAAATAGATAACTGCAAAACTAAGACTCTTAGAGATAAGCAGCCAATATAAAACAATAAAGATGATATAATTTAAGCTCTAATTCCTTTACTAATCCTATCACCAGCCATTAAGGCTAGTTAAGCATTCTCTTTTATAATAGGCTAAGGCCTAGACTTTTAAAAAGAAGATATATTTAATTACTAGCATTTATAAATGGTTTTAGCTTGCTTAAACTAGACTTACTTAGCTAAGAAAAAGTATACTATTATTTGCAAATTAACATTTTAATATTAAAACTGCTATATAGTTTTGGATTATAGTTATTATATAAGATAATAAACCTATAAGCATGCATATCATTTTCCCCAATTATTTATAGTTGGTTTAGACACCTATAATAGTTTAGTCTTCAACGATATTAGAATCTCTAACGCATTTTAGTTGGAGAATTATATATTTATGCAGCTGTAAAATATAAATGGCTAATTTTCTATTAGTAATAAAACGCAAAATTTAATAAAATTTTTAATAACCATCGGCTATCTTAGGAAACTAGCCTTAGAGACCTTATTTAAAGAAATGTAGCGCGTTTTAAAGGATGGCAGCAGCATTAAATTAATTAATATTATCTATTGCTTTTTTAATAGTAATAATTAATAGAAGAAAGCCAAAAGCGCCTTCTATGCACTAAACGCGTTTTTAATTATAATTAATTAGTTTTTTATCAAGGGCCTAGAGTTTGTCGGTTTTACAAAAGTGGAAGTCCACTGTTAAAGGTTTTTTATAAATAGCAATTATATAAACAATGCAATGTTTAATAGTTTAGTATCTAAAGTATCAGCTTAATATAAGCAATAATAAAAAAAGCAATGTAGCCTATGAAAGAAAAACTATTTAAAAGGTAATAAGTGCATATTGCATCTAAAATTATATGTTAATCTGCAATCTATTATATATTAGTAGATATATTGCTAATAATGTCTTTAATTTAAGCGCTATAATTTAAGCAAAGAAAACAAAAAGTTCTTTGCCTTACTAAGGGTGCGCTAGACACATCTTAGTTACAGCGGTGCTTTAATATATATATATAAGACTGAAAGATTAACGCTGCAGCTAAGATTTATTAGTTATGTCTAAAATTAGTTAAAAAGGTTAATGTTTTTTATATATCTAGGTAGCTTTAGGGTTAATTGCAAAAAGCAGTTGCAAAAGCTAGGCTTAGGATATCGCAAAGGCTGGATTATATTAAACTATTTGTATCTACTTATAGCTTAAACTTAGCTATATATAAACAGCCAGATTTTAGCGATAAGAGTAGATAAAAATGCAGGATTAAGTATTAGATAAAAAGAACAAGAAAACATAGGCCCTTTGTTAATCTTTAAAAACATATACTTTGTTATTATCTTCTTATGCTACTTTTGCTAGAAACGTTTTATTTAAATAGATTGCAATAGTGATTTATTAGCTAAAATACTTCTTAAGCATCTTATATCTTGCTTTTATTAAGTTTTAAAACCTTAGCGCTAGCTTTGTTTCCTAGTTGCAAGTATATTAATATATTTTCTATATTAGCATTTACGTTAAAAAGTTTTTTAGCTAGGTATAAAACTCTATAAAAGTAGATAGCAACCTTTAGCTGCAATTGCTTAGGACTATTTAATAGAATTATTTTAACATTTGCTCTGCCCTTTTATTTAATAATTAAACTTAGCATTGTAAGCGGAAAAATGCTAAAAAAATAGGCGGCGAGAGGCAGCCTTTTGCTGCAGTTTATAGCTAGCGTAGTGCTTTTGTAAGCTTTGTAGGCAAGCTTAAATAAAAGTTAATAAACTAAAATAAGTATTATTAATATAAAAGAGGCTAACTAAGCGCTAGCACTAGTGTTAGTGGTAATAGTAATAAGTATTATCTTTAGCATTAAAAAGAGTAAAGCTTAACCTATTTACTTTTGTCCTTAGTATATATAAGTATATTTATAAAGCTAAAAAGCAAAAACTTTGCACCTAGATTATCTTAACAGCCTATAACCTATTTGCAATATATTAAGCTTTTTATTATAAGCAAACGCTATAGCATAAAGATAAGCTATTAAAATTTTTAGTTACTTTTGCTTTAGCAATAAACCTTTAACTAGTTTGCTTGCAGCCTTAGGATTTAAATATATTAGTAGATTATGCAAGTATTGCTTAAGTTAATAGTAGTTTAGTAAAAGGCAAGGGCCGCTGCTATGCTTTTGCGAGAGTTAAAGGTAATATAGCTAACTATAATAAAAAATATACCTAATATTTCTTATGTAGTTTATACTCTTTAAAGACTTTAACCTTATACTTTTAATATAGCTTATCTATAATTTATTATTAGATCTCTTGCATTTCCTTTAAACTTATAATATCTTTCGCTATAAAACAAAGAAACCTAACTATCTCCTGCTATTTACTCGCTGACTTATTTTTATCTATAAAGGCTTAAATTAGGCCGCAAGCTTTAAAGACTTAATAGCTTATACTTTGCATAGTTTAGCAGTAAATTTTAATCTCTTTAAGCTTAAACCATATAGATAGCTGCTTTTATTCAAGCTTATATAAGTATAATAAAACGTTTTTGTTAAATTTAACCTTTGGCGTTTTATTTTCACAGTCTTTTTCAATCTTAAACAGCCAAAAGCATACTTTATTAATAAAATTATTTAAGTAAGCGACATTAAGCTTATAATCAAGGTCTTAAGGCATTTTAGTTTATATTGTGTGTTGCTTTTTATAATACTATTTAATAGAGAAAGTTGCCAAATTTTAGAGAATAAGAGAAATAAGATAAGCTTTAATGCATATAGTAATTAAATAAATAAGCAGCTTGCTATATAAAATGCCAATCTTTGGGGGAAAAGTGGGGTTTAAAGATACTTAGAAGTATATAGGTTATAAGATAATCTAGTTCTATTGCACCTTAAACAGCGGCTTGTCTCTTAAGCGCTAAATTAGCATTAACTTATACTTAGCTAAAAATATAGCTAATTAATATGCATAAAATCATAAGTGGTCTTAAATTACCTCCAATCTGCTATAAAGCTTATAATAGCATAGGTAAATATATTTAAAAGAACTTAACGCTGATTTAGCGCCTAAAGGGATGCTTAAAAGTATTAACATAGGGATTTATCTGCTAAATAGCTATTTATATAAAATATATTTATATTCTAGCAAATTTATTTGTTAAGGCAAACTTAATATACACTAGCAATATACACAGCTTTAAAAGAGGGCCTGCCCGCCTTCCTCCCCCTTTAGCTATACTAAAGAGCTAACTTTATATAGCCTCACCTTTTTTCCACTTATAAATAGCAAACATCCTATCTTCCTCTTTTAAAAGCATTATTATTCTAATATAAACAATTATTATTAGCAGCAAATACTAAAGATATATTAAAAGTCTATCTTTAAAGCACTATTATTATGCATAAAAGGCAATATAATATATAGAGAAACTTATAATGCTATAAGTTAGCAGAGCTGCTCTAAATAGTTACTCTTTAGCATTCTCTATAAGGGCTATATAAAGATTTATATAATAAAAAGTTTACCGCTGCTGCTCTTTATCTACTAGCACATTAGTTTAACACTAAAGCTTTCTTTTAGCCCAGTAGCAAACCTTTCCTCTAGCCTAACAGCAAAGCTTTTCCCCTATTCTTTATTGCATAAGGCCTTGTCTTTAAAATAAGAAAAACTACTCTCTAAGCTTTATATCCTATCTAGCGCAGCTTTATAACTAGTACTTCTAAGAAATAAACTGCTACTAATACTTGCGTTCTTTGCCCCATTCTTTTAAATTATTAGAGTATAAGTAAAAATATAAGTGCTAAACTTAGTATTAACCAATCCCTACGCCACTATTTCTTAAAACATATCTCTTCTAGCGTACTTTAGCTATAAATGATTAACGGAGTAAACGTCTTTATTGCTAAGACATTCTCTAGTTGCCCAGCCTTCTTTGCATTTAAGCTTTTAGAAATTATAGATAAGTTTTGTTTAATGCCTTTCTAAAGGCAAGTCAACTATTCTCAGCTTATTATTGCTATAGGCTATTAGCTAACCTATTAAAGAATCTAGTCTACTCTATATTTGCTAAAAAAATCTTTTATTAGAGATAGATATAATAACGGTATTAGCGTTGTTGTTAACGCTCTTATGCAGATTAATAAACTAGCTCTAGCTAAGCTATAAACTCTGCATATATTATCTTGCTAATGGCTTAGTCCCCGCCTGCTTAGGTTTGCATTAGTAAAATAATATATATATAAAATTCTACTCTTTATTAAGTCTATTATTGAACGTAGAGGCTATAGGCTTATTAACCTCTTTTGTCTTATGTATTTTGTTAAGCAGATCTTTGTAAATAACAAGGGTAGCTAAAACAAACATTAGGTTAAGCATAGCTAGGCAAGATTCTCTAGCTATAACAAACAAATCAATATATAATAAGCTTTCTAATATAAGGCTAGAGTTTACGTCTCTAATATATAATAATTTCTTTAATGTAAGCCTAGAGTTTATATCTAAGTTCTTAACTAGGCAATCTATAAATATATTGCCTGCCTTGCGTTTTTTTATGTTAGGCAAAAGCTTAGGGCTTAAACCGCGCTTTTAGCTTACCTGCTAGCTTAAGTTTAATACTTTTACGGCTAAGCAAATTATAAAAGTATTGTTTACTTTGTATTTTTTAATATTATGCGCAAGCTTAGCGCTTTTGCTATGCTTTAGGCTTGTTTGCTGGCTTATAAAATTTAGCATTTTCTATGCACTTTATTAATTCTTTGGCTTAAATGCTAAAAGTCTATAAAATAATAATTAAAGCTGCTTTTTGGTAGATTTAACTCTAAGGATAACGACATTATGCATTTATAAGTTTTAATATTATAATTTTATTAAATCACTATAACTATGCTTTTGTAAATTGCCTTTAATAGAGAGATTTAAAGCAAAGATGCCTAGACTAAATATATCCGCCTTTTTGCTCTAGGGCAATTGCTATAAAATCTTAGGTGTTATATAACCAGATATGCCGGCAATTTTGCCCAATTAAGAAAAGTTTATTAAAAAGCCAAAATTAATAACTTTAGCCACTTATTAATATCTATAAGAGAAAAGTTAAATATTTTTTAGCTTTATGTTTTTATAAGTAAAACCTTCATAGTAAAGGAAAGCAACCAAGCTAGTTACTTGCGCAATAATATTTAGTGTATTAATTTTAAAAAAAGGCTCTTTTAGCTAAGTAAAAGATTTAAAAATAAAATTATCGAGGCTAAATAGTATATTTTTTATAATTAGCTATAGTGCGCTATTGCCGTTTTAAAGAAATATAATATTAACAGCGCAAGCAAAGTGCAGCTATTGCAAAGATTGGTTAATATTAACGCTATTTTATTACTAAGTTTTAAATGCTTACGTATAAGAATTTCTAATATAGCTGGAATTTATCCTTAATGCGCTCTTTTTTAAATTTTTTATAATTTGCAGTATTAAAATTGCCTAGACGCAGTTTTTTAGCACATAGGTCTTTATTTTAAGAGTTTATATTGCAAATGCAAAATACACAGCTAGTAAGTCTCCTTCTAATGTTAGGTTTAAGCAGTTTTATAAAAATTGTGCTATTTTGCGCAATGCAACAATTTCTATCTATAGTTGCTAGCCCGCTTTTAATCAAAGGCTAATATTTTAAAAGCTTAGCATTAGCTTACTTATCTATTAGTTAAATATTGTTTTCAAATCAAAGCCGCTTTTTAAATATCTGCATTAGAGATTATAAACAAAGACTAAATTTAGGATAATGCATAATAATAGGTTTATTAATTTTATTATAGTTTCTATAGGCAAAATAAATAGCTACATTAAGCTTATTTTGCTAAATAACCAATTTAGCGCTTTTAAATAAATTAATAACTTGTAAAAAAAGCTTTTTACCTTAGGTAATAAAGTTAATGCTAATATACCGCTTACTAACGCCTTTTTAGTTATTTATAGCAACTTTAAAGTTAACTTTATTATAGTTTAAGTCGCTATTAAAAACCTAACAATTACTTTGCTTTAGCTTAAAGTTAAAGCTCATAGCAAAAACTAGCCTTTTAAAAGTAATATTAGTAAAAATACCGCCCCTCTAAGCCTAGTTTTAATCTTTTTAAATACTAGGTAGGTAAAAGAGAAACTTAAGATTTATGCCATTGCTAAAGTTAAAGAGCTTATTAATATTAAGACCTTTTAAAAATATTATTATAAATGCGATATCCCTAAGGTATTTGTTTAATATAATAGGCTAAAAAAGGGTAATATGGTGCGTTATTAATAGGTAAAATATTGTTTAAGTTTAATGTTAAACTAATTAGAATTATTTAAGAAACAATGCGCTAAAGTTAGGTGACTTAATTATTTGTAAAAGGTGAAGAAGATTTAAAGGTACTATTTGCGCCTACTTTTTAAGCACTCTTATATATAATCTAATATATCTAAATACTGGCAAGAGAAGAGATAATACCCTTAGGTTTAAATTTATTTATAAATATTGCTTTTTTATAATATATACTAAAATATAACCTGTAAATATCTTTAAAACAAACTTATATGCTGCATCTTATCTTTACTTAAAGTGTCTCTAAATAGCATAAGTAAAGAGGGAAAAGGCTTATAGGTACCTTAGTTAGCTAGGTTAAGTAGAGGTTTTGCAATGATAAGTTTACTGCAAATTAGAAGATAATAAACGCTATATTATATTTATCGTTATATTAAGAATGAAATATTTCTCTACTTTAGATCTATATTAGATAGCATTAGTTAATGCTTATTTAGTTTAAGAAGATTTATAAGCACCTTAGTTAGCTACCCTACAATAATAAAAATAAAGACTCTTAATTAGCCTATATAAGAAAAAGACTGGGTAACTATAATAGCAGTCACTTATTTTAATCAAAGCTATTAGCAAAGGGTTAGCAGGTATTAATAAATATTATCTAAAAAGCAATTATATAATATTAATACTTATTTTAATGTTTAACTATAGCGTAAGCATAATATTCCTAGATTTATTACAAAGAATAGTTAATTTGTAGTAGTGAGAGATATTACTATATGCGCGCATAAACCCTAAAAGTGCTAAATATATAACTTTATATAATATATAACTTAAAAAGATTTGCATTGCGCTTATCTTTTCCTTGCTTATCTTGCTATTGTGGAATTTAAAATCCAAATTTAAATAAATATTTATCCCACTTTATAAAATATATTAACATATGCTAGAAACTCTAATATCAATTTTATAAATATTGTATATAATATTGCTAATAGCCTTATTGCTTATTATAATTATAAGAGTAGTAATACTTAAGCAAGCCCTTATTAGCATATGTTTATATTATAACCCTAGCAAAGCTTTGCATTTCAGCTTTTTTATGCTTAATAATAGCCCTAAGATTAAGAAATTAATATGAAAATACCGCTGTTAAGTTAATTATATTTACCGCTATGTTAAAATCAAAGGAGGACTAAATAATATAACGCTATTAGCGCACTAGGTCTTATAATTATTATATAATACAATATAGCATATAAAAAATCTATTATTACTCTTATAATAATTATACTTTTCCTTTTTCTCCGCAGCTATAATATAACAATGCTTATATAACGCAGCATTCCTAATAAAACAAGGCTATAAAAATAAGTTTTAAAATTTCTAACTAACCAAAGACGCCGCATTAGAGTTATAAATTATAAATCTCCAAATCTACTAAAAAAACCTAGCTTAAAGTACCAAAGCCAGAGTCAAAGCAAAGAATCATTACCTTAGCTTACTTTGCATATCATAGTCTAACTTAATAAGGCAAAACAATTAAGATTTTGCCAAATTCAATAACTTATTATTTTTATTTACGCAAAAGTAAGCATATATATATTGCTTTTAAAAAGAAATATATACAATAATATTTATTTTAATAGCTTTAAAAGATTAAAAAGCTTACAAAAGGCTAAGATGATAAAAGATTACTTAAAACTTTATATATTCTCTATTTTACTTATATAAAGCCTTTCCTGCTAAACCTTCTCTGCTTAATAAATCATACTTTGCCAAATTAATAATAAATCAGCTAAATTTAAAGATAATATTTAACTTATAGCTAAATATATGCCCCTTAGGCTTTAACCTCTAAGCTACTCTTTTAATAAAATTCTAGCCACCTACTAAACTTCTTCTTATACTATTCAATTATATTATCTAAGGCTATTTTTAAAAGAGCATAGCCTTTAGGATTAGTATCTAGCTAAATAAATTTATAATAGCTGTTTACCTTAAATCCTGCGCCCTTAAAACGTAAAAGAAGGGCATCCTCTCTTTTATATTTTTATAGCTAAAATAAAGCAATATATAAGCGTATATTTAGAAATTCAAAGTATTTAAAGGGTTTTAAGGCCTAATAGGCTCTTTTTACTAGCGTTTTAAGCTATTTATCATTAAAACAAACATATATTCTTGCAATATATATATAATCTTATAAGCTATTTTACTATAAAATTCCTTTATTAAAGATATTTATTAAAACTTTTTTAAGATTAACTAAATCCTATGCCTCTAAAAACTTCTGCTAGTCTAAGTAGTAAATAATTGTTACGTTTGCTAAGGCATAATAAAATGCCTTCTCCAAAGGCTAGAATATATTAAAATTACTATAGTTGAAAATATCTTTACTATCTTAGTAATTATATAGTTTTTGTAAAAAATTGTTTAAATACCTTATGTTATCTTTAAAGGTTAGCAGGTTTATTAATTAAATGGATAAACGCTTATTTTCTCCTTTAAAGGTAAAGTATTTTATGGCTTTATGTATTAATTTGCTAATATTAATATCCTATAGGTAAAATATGTGTTTTAAAGCGCTCTTGCGCTTTTAACGGCGCACTACCAGCTTACACTGCTATAGTAAGCTACTAAGTATTATTATTAAATTAATAAAATAAGTAAGATTAGAAAACATATATATATATTATATTTTCTTAAGAAACGCCTTAAACTGCTTAGGCATATAAGTAACAAATAACTATATTTAGGTTAAAAGAATAAAAAATAAAAAATTGCAAAGAAGTTGCAGAGCGTTTCTAACATAGGGGCATATTAGTTGTCTTTACATTTAAAGTAATCTTAACTGTCGAGAAAGCATAACAGAAACCTGGGCTTAGCAGGGGGGAGAAGGGCCTTGAGATTAAAAAGCTATCAAACACAATCGCAGGCCTTACTTAGTATATCTAATAAGTATTTAAAAAGCAACATTAACTTGCTTAAGATTAAATAGTAGCAATAACACTTAGGCAAATCTTTGCCGCCAATAAATAAACGCTATTTACTAACTAAAGCAATAAATTATAAACTAGCTTAACAAGCCTAATAGTTCTCTGCATTATTTTTACTCCTAATATAGCCTATAGTCCTCTAGCATAGATAGCTTAAATATTACAAGCTACCTACACTTTAGACCACTTTTAAGGCTCCTTTGCCCCAAGCTTATTATTCTTTATAGTAATCTTCTCTAAAATCTCTATAGCAGTCTGCTAGTTTGAGAAAAGCTTACAATGTTTATTACATTAAAATAAAACCTAGAGCGTTACTAGGCTATAATTTAGCCATAGTGCCCTTTATATTACTTATAGATTTATAAGCTGTAGAAGGTTTGCATAGCATATAACTAAGTTTAGCTATTATCTTTAATGTTTTTCTAAGCTCTTGTATATAAAGCAACTATATCTAGGTAGAAAAGCTTAGAGTTATCTATCAAAGCTGCTTAAAGTAATATTAACGCTATTAATTCTTATTATTTTACTGCTTAATAACATATACTATTTTTACTTAAAATATATATAATTACCTTAAAAAATAAGTTTAAAATTTAGGGATTTTACTTAAAGCATAAGAGTAATATAAAGATAAGCTAATGCGTTATCTACTATATTAATTATATTGAGTTAAAATAGCTTAAGTTAAACGTAGGATTACTATGCAATTAACAGCCGTTACTAGTATAATATACTACAAAGTCTGCTATATACTTAAGGTTAAATCTATCCAAAACTTTCTATATACTTTGCAAATTATTATCAGCGATTTTTAAAACCACAAGCTTATACTTAAGCTTATTAAAAAATAGATTATTTTTGCATTATACCTTTAAAACTTTTAAGCTAAATAAAAAAGCAAATCAAATTCTCTTGTCTAAAATTACAAAAAACCCTTAAGCCTATAGTCTAAATTATGCAAAATAAACATACGCGTAAAATATTATAAGTTAAAAAGTCTAAACTCTCCTTACTATTTTAATAATCTAAATATAAAAGAGAAAAAAAGCAAATAGAATCTTATTATTTAAAACTGCAAAAAACCCTTTAATCTATAATCTATATTATATAAAATAACTATGCAATATTATAAGTAAAAAAATCTAAATTCTCCTAGCTATTCTAACAATCTAAATAATAAAAGAAAAATAAACTTATGTTAATTAGTTAAAATAATAACATAATAAAATGCAAAACAGCATTTTTAAGCAATAAATAAATAGATATTATCATTTAAACACAAATTAAAGAAATAGGTTTCCTAAGTTTAAATTCCCTTTGCTGCCATCTCTTATGCTTTTTAAGTTAGACTGTAAACGCAAAATAAAATCTAAATATAGAAAAGCTAAGGGCAACTTTAAAAAATCTCAAAGGAAAACTAAGCCCTGCAAGCTTTAGCAATCCACGCCTCCCATACAGCCTTCTAACTCTTTACTACTATCACTAACAAGCCCTCCACTTACTATAATACTATTTAACATTTATTTCCATTAGCCTCCTATACCTACCCTTACTAGCTAAATATAAATATAACAACGTTTAAATAAAAAAAAATAATAGAAAACAGCGGAAATAAGCACAAAGGATTGCAAAGCAAAGTTAGAAACTTAGAGTTAAAGAATGAGAAATATATATGGCAAAGAAAAAGCAAATAGGTATATGCCCATATGCGCAGTTATAGTAAAAATAAATAATATTATAGATAAATTTCCTTACATACAAGCTTTTAAAATAGATTTATTATAGATTATAACCTAAATTGCTGCTTTATTTTACCACACCATTGCTATCATCTCTGCCAAACTATTTGCCCAATTATAAAATATAAACTATTTTTATATAAATTACTAGTATTTGCTTAAAACACTATTGCAACACCTTTAAAATCTCATCACATTTATAGAATATTTTATTTAGCCTGCTGCTGCAGATGATATTAAAACGACGAAAATGCGCTAGCGTAGCCATGCTCTTTAATAAACATAATATACTAGGCAATAAGACGCATATAGTAATAAGTTATTCTATAAAAGCCTTGCTTATATATATAAAACTAAAATCTACCAGCTCTTATTAATAGTAGGATAAAAGCTGCCCGCAGATTCTCTAGCGCAGCCTTAAATAAGCAAACTTAAAACATCAGCAACCAGGTAGTAAATCAGACCCTAGAAAGATATAATACACAGACTTAGGTTGCTTTTAATGTTAATCTGCTGCTTTAAGTATAAATATATAGCCTTAATATTTAAAATCTTTTAGTTAATAGCAAAGGACTAATACCTAGGTAGTATTGCCAGTAAGTATGCCTACCTAGCTTTTCAACTAATGTGCATATATTATGTAAGATTTAGCTCTGCTGTTATTTATCAAAGCTATTAAAGCTCTTTATAATATATCTTTTAATTAAGACTTTGCTTAAAAATAAAATAAAATATATTTTATTTAACTTAGTAAAATTATATAGCTAAATTTGCTGGCATTACTATCTATATAGTCAATACCTTTAACTAGCTATAGCTAACTATCAAATTTTTAAAACTAATAAATATTATAAAAAGGCACTTTACAGCCTTTAAATCTAATTCTTTCTCTTTAAACTATTAATGCATTCTGCTTAAAAAAGCTATTCTTCGCTAACATTTCTATGCTTTATTCTACTGCTTTTTATACTTAATATAACACCTCCTAGCCTAGTCTCCAATAATAAAAACAACCCTACAATAGCAACTAATGCCAAAGTCAGCCTATAGCAAAAGGCAATAAGTATATTATTATTCTAATAATACAATAGCTTGATCGCTTACATTTAAAGGTTTTAATAAACTCTCAAGGCGCTGATTGCACCTAGCCCCCAATTTGGTACTATTCTTATAAATGTATATAGCTGCAAAAGGCCCTTCTTTGCATTTTCTGCAGCAAAACACCAAAGTTAAAGCTATAAAGTAACGATTTAATTTAATATAAACAATATAGTTATAGCAGGCAAATAATAGTAAAATAAACTAATATTATAAATATAATACTAAGCTGCCGCATATTATAAGCAAATATAAACTAAGGCAAATTCTAATTCCATCTTATAACTTTTATTTCCTTTATAGCTTAAAGCTAATAATTAATATATAAACAATATTTTACAGATATATTTCTATTTAAGCTATATTTCAAAACTAGCATTATATATAGCTAAGGTTTCCTTATATGGGACAAATATTAAATAATGCTTTTATAGCTTTTAAAAAAAAGGCAAAAGCAGATAAAATACTAAGTAGAAATCGATGCGCTGCCTTTAAGTATAAAATAATGTAATAAAACACTAGCAAAGCCTGTTACTCTAGTATTAAAAAGAGTAAATCTGCATAATTCCTCATCTTAGAAGAATTTAGTTGCTTAATTTATTAATCTATAAATATATATACAATTAGTTAGTAAACGCTAGCATTTACTTAACCTTTTAAGATTTAAAAGCAGCAATATTAGCCTAGATCTTATTTTCCATTAGTTTATACAGTTTATAAAAAACCCAAGCCAAGTTTACATATTAAGCATCTTTGCACTTTATTAAAATATAGCCCCTTAGAACTACTTCTACAAGTTTATATATATACAAATAAAGGATTTCATTAGCGTATCTATTCTCTATAAAAATTTTAATCCATTTCTTCTCAACTTTGCCAATAAATCTATATCTAGGTTATAATACATTTAAACTAAAACCATTAAGCTGCTCGCCATCTTTAGCAGTGTGTTTATTTTTATCCTAATCAGCGTATAATTTAAATAACCCGCTTTATTTATAATAAATTATCTAGTATAATCTAATATTATCTAGTATCACAGCTTTAACTATATTAATTAAGCTATAGTATTTTTGCAAATAGCCTTAAAGCATTGCCTAGATAGTTTCAATTGCTTGTGTAGCAATAAAAAAGAAATAATAATCACTGCCCTAATATATTTAAAGCAATTAACAAGCATACGCAAGCGGTCTATTTCTTATAGGCCCGCAAATAAAATATTAACCAAATAATGCAATTTATATAGCGCTCTATAGGTTAAACTTGGGTTACTCTAAGCTTTGCTTAATCTAGCTTTTAATTTGCAAAACTTAAACTATATCCTACGTTCCAAGCTATATTACCTACCGCTAGCAAACAATCCAAAAGCTAAATATCCAGAGTTTTTTACGCCTCCGCCCTAACTAGCAGTGTCCAAGCAGCCTACAAGCTCCAGCATCGTATTTCTATTCCAAAGTATAGTCAAAGCAACTAAACTTAAATCATTTCAATACGCAGGTTAAGGGCAATATGCTATAAGTTATAAAAACACTTTCTAAATTAAAAGTAGTAAAAGCATAGGTGCAAAAGAAATCTATATTCACAGCATCTCTAGGTATATCTAAAGCAATCTTATACTATTATAATAAAGATAATAAATAAGATATTAGCTATTTAAAAGCAGTGCGCTAGCGAAAGCTAAAATATACAAAGTATTATTATAGCTGCCGCTTATAAGTTAATAAGGGTAATTTAAAAGGGCGCAAAGATAATCTTATATAAATATTAAATTAAAACTATTTATACTTAATAAACTTACTGCTAAGTATTTTATAATCTAAAATAGAAAATAATACTAAATGCCTTAAAGAAGCAATATAATTGTTATATAAAAATGCTTAAGGCTAATAATGATATATTAGCCTAGACTTAAGGTAACTAAAGCTAAAAGTATATGTAAGATATTCTTTTAAAGACTAGCATAATAAAAAAGCTATATAAGCCTAGAGGCTATAGCAGAGTAGCATATTTCTTATATTGGAAAGTTTTATCTGTAATAATCTATAAATATTATAATTATAGTTAAATATATAGCCGCTTTAGTTTATTGCTAAACTATATAAGCAATAGTAAAAGTAAAGATGTATTAATTTTTGGTGTTTATTTTCTAACACTTAAATCAACTAATTTTAGTCTTTGAAGTCTATAATTAAAATCTATATTGCCCCTAAAAGCTACGTCTGACATTTGCGCCTGCTTATTATTTTTACCTAAGCTATCTAAGCTAAATAAAGATTAGTTAGCTAACTATTGCTGTTTAAGGCTTGTATAAGCAGTGTTAGGCTTGCAGCTCTGCTACGCTAGCTTTTAAATTATATTTGCTAAGGCTTATTTAACCATAGGCCAATCAGCAGATTTCCATTCTAGCATAAAGCTAAGAAAAGTTTTAAGGTTTTTAGGCATATAAGCTTAAAGGTAATTAAGATAATTAAAGATCTAGTTATAAGTATTTTTATTAAACAATAAGCTTGCCTATATATGCTTTTAAAAGGTATCTAATATAAAAAGCCTAAGGCTAAATATATTAATAGCATTAGTATATTTCTTCCCCTTTAAAACCTTTAGCACTATAAAGAATAAGAGTTTAAAACCGCGTTGTTTACCTTTAAAGCTGCATTTTAATTTGCTAAAGTTACAGATAGCAGCGAAGAAAGGCTAGTAAAAAAATACTAGCAGGTTTTTAAAACTAATATTTCAATGTATAATACCTATAATATATAGATTATAAAGCCCCTTTAGCACCTAGTAAAATAGCTCTAATCTTATAGGTAGGGCTATTTTAAGCCACGCTATAGTTTCAAAAAAAAAGAGTGCATAGGGCATAATAAAGTACACGTTTTTAAAAGCGTTTTAAAAGCATAGCGGTAAATAACCATGCTTATACAATAAACTAATTAAGCAAATAAAGCTAATTATACTGCGGCTAATTCTTAAAGCAATATTAATTTTGTTAAATATATTAAGGGCATTATATTTAGGGCAGTAGATTATTTTATAAGCCATAACCTCTCTAAACTATTTATCTACGCTAGCCCTAACTATACTAAAAGCGCCCTTTAAGATTATTTAGTATATAATAACATCCCTTAAATGCATATGTATAGATTAAGACAAAAAATAAAAGCATGCGCTAAAGTAATAGTCCTAGTTCTAATGCTAATACTATATATAATTATTGCAATTAATTAAGTAAGCCGTTTTATTATCCACAGAGATATTAAAAATAAAATCCAGCAGGCCAATTCGCAGGTGGTTAGTAATTATATAAATAATGTGCTAATCTTTGTAAATTAATTTAATATTATCACTGTTAGCTTATAAATATATAATTAAATAAGTTAAGTTAATATTGTAAACAAAGAAAACCTTAAATTATAGATAAATAGAGATCTTAAAAAAGAGTAACCCTTTAAGTTAGCAAAACTTAATTAAGCAGATTAGCAAGTTAACAATAGCAGTAGTCTTTTAATTAAGTTTTTCAACTAACTAAGCGCTATTATCGCTATATTCTTAAGCACTTAAAAATAGGTAAAGCTGATATTTAGATAGGGCAGCGCAATGTAAGGACCTAGGGCTAAATTGATTAGCTTAAATAAAAAAGATTAATAATAAGTTCCTAAGGTTGGAATGCTATTATAGTTACTCTTTAACGAGTTTTAAATATTCTTAAGCAGCTATATTCTCTAGCGTTAGCGATATAAAGCAAAAAAATAATATTTTAAGCATTTTTATTAAGATTAAATATATATATATATATTAAAGTAAAGCTGCTAACCTTTTTGCTAAAAAGGCTATATTACTTTATATACTTAATATATAAACATCTATGCAATGGTCATTTATTTAGCAAAAAGAAAAGCGGTAACTAAGGGCCCACCTTTCTTGCTACTATATAACAGGTATAGTACCTTAGCACTGCAGCTAACCAAATAATTTAATCAATTTTATAATATATTATTAACATTAAAACTTCTTTAACACATACTTTACCACTATCTGCACTTGCTATGGCTAATATACCAACCCAATGCATCACAAGGCGCTGTTCTCTACAACTTTCCAACGAGACAGACGACTATTTTGTAAGATTCAAAGCCCACCGAAACGCATAGCATCAGCAGTTCCTCGACAATTATTATAAGCTAAAAAAAGCATAACTACTATCCTTAAGCAGCAAAGATAGCTTGGATAAAGAGAAAGTAGCGCAAGTAGTCCTTTAAATTAAATCAAATATCTAAATTAAAAAAAGGCTAGCAAAGCCTAGAGACCTTTTAGTTTCTATAATATAGCCACTAGTTATCTATCTTACTAGCAGATCCCTTAGCAAAATCAGCGACTATAAACTAAAGCCCTATAGTCCAGCCCTAAGGAATTATCCTAAAAACCTTAAATATAATTTAGTATTAAACTTTAATCTAATTCTAAAGTTAATATTAATATAAAAGCAAAGCAAGTCTTTAGCTAAAAACAAAGCCTTTGAGCCGCTAGCTAAAAAGAGCAAAATAAATACAACTTTAATTATGCTACCGGCAAAACTAAGCATATTAAACCATAAGAGAAAAAGGGTTTAATTTAACAAGCCCTAGCCCGCCTGCAAATAAGCATAATTAGGCCCTAAAAAGAGCAAAATAAATATATATAGCTAATTATTATTAGCTTGCGCAACATTTAGCAATAAGAGCAAAGGAGTATTTAAAACTTATAAAGCCTGCGATTTTATAGTGTATGCTTTTCTGCCTGGTTGCTAAGCATTAGAGGCTAAGAGAAAAAGGGTTGCTAAGGAAACAAAAACTAATAATGCTGCCGTTAAAAAAAATTGCAACTATAAATTTTATATTACCTATATATAGCACTGTTAATTATTAAAAAAAAACGCTTAGCTATTTCAGCTTAAAAAGCGCAGCCAGCTTAACCTACAAGCGCAGGTCTATAAAACAAAAATATAAATTATAAAGGCTGCTGATAGCAAATTACTACGCTAGCAATTATCTGCTAATATTAATAATATTAAGCCAAAGGCTAACAATACCAAAACCAAAGCTAATAATACCAATATTAGTGCTAATATAAAAGCTATTACTACTCAGCAATAATATTATGGCCAGCACTAACATTATAGCTAAAAACAATATCAATACTATCACCTTTACTAGCATAAATGCAAATAATAATTAGCTAAAATAATAAGTTTCCTCTAATATTAGAAAAAATAGCAGCAAACATCTTATATATCTTATTTTACTAAAAAAAACTTTAGCTAATAATATGCTAGCTTATACCTAGCCTCTTAACACAGCTAATAAGATAAACAAAATAAAACAAGGCAAACCAATATAAAAAGCTATATACTGGTTATCTTAACAAAGTTAGGTGCAGCTAGGTAACATTTCTTAGCCTATTTATCTTAGTAAAGCAAAAGGTAGATTAATTAACAAACCTTATAAATTGCTAATCTTTAGGTAGGCAAATAAACCTTTACATAATAAAACGTTGCAGATAGATTGCATATCCTAGTTATCCTAACAATGCTTACGCATTAAGTCATACTCTGCAAATACATATAGCTAGGAAATGCTAGTTAGTAGTTTGCGTATAAAAATCAAGAAAGGTATAAAGCATAAGTTTACCAACTAACTAATTATCTATACACTAAGGCAGAATTAAGCAGCTAAAGACTCTTAAGGGTATAGTTTTAAAATAAGCAGCGGTCTATAAATTAAGCTAAGCTAGCCTAGCAAGCTGCATAAAATAGTACGCAAATCTCCGTTGGCAAAATAAAAACAACTATATGCTAAATAAACAGGTTTAAAATCTTTGTTGAGCATTAAGCGTAGGGGCACCTGAAAGAGGGAGCCTCTGCTGTTAGAAAATCCTGGATAAGCGTTATGATTTTGGCACTATTAGGCGCAATCCCAAGCATCGAAAGCATTTTGGGGGCCTGTGAGATCCATCTCATCTTCCAACAAGCACCATGGCGTGCTCGCTTCGTTGCCTCCGTTCTCGCCCATGATCCTCTTCAACGTCTTGTTGGTCATGGCAAGATTGTCGTTGTCGGCAGGGAGCCTCGCCCATGGTGCAGAGATCTCGGGCTGCTCGGGATCCAGGGATGCCGGAGGCTCCAGGATCTCTCCAAAACCTCGCCCAAAGAGGGTGACAGCTCCAAGTTGTCGAACAAAATCGACCCAGCCCTTACCCGTCTTCTTAAGAGTAGCCAACCGCGGGCGTAGCGGGCTCTGATTGCTGGCGATTTCCCTGAAGTCGAAGCCTTCCAGCTGTCTGCGTGGTGCTGCCCGGATTCCGAGACCCACACCGTCTGGGTTTGTGGTGTCCGAGCAGTGATTAAAGATTTCATCAAGGACGGAGTATATCCTGCCAACCCTATACTTAACCAAATACCACGTTTTCTTCGTTGTAGTCGCCGCTGTTCGGCTCATATCATTTTGGTTCCTGACAATTTCGTGCCCAGCTGGCGTCCTCGTTTCCGTCCTCACTTCCTCCTCGTCAGGCCGTGGCAAAAGCTTCATGTTCATGCAATCCATAAGAATCCCGACAGGCTGATCACATGCTCGTGGTAGATCATCATTTCTTGTTATCAAATGCATCCCTCGTTGCTCATCAATGAACAAAGAAGCCCGGAGTAAGTGGAGCAGTGGACGCAGTAGCGCCGTCCAGCAACCAAGCCCGCCGGTCACGCGTGTCGTAAAACACAATATACTCACTCGCGACTTGACTCAGCTGGTCCGAGTACTCGTCGTTTGTTGCAAGTCGAATGGGCTTGTCTCTTTTACCAAGGGCTACAGTGAGGTTTGCGGTGATGATCTTCGACAGGCCGACTGTCATCCTTCCAAGGTCCATGCGTACTTCAGCCGTTGACTAGGGTTTCGTTCGTTGGATGTCAAGCTTGGCGTCCGACGAGCCTGCGTAATACTTAGTAAAGGGTAAAATAGGGAGATAGATAACAGACCCGAGTGTTTATACTTGACCTCAGGAGGAAGCCAACACTTACCAGTAGGATCCTTCACATGCGACCACCGACCCACCACATGCCCGACATCTTCCGATATCAGGTCGTCCAGGCGATCAATTCCAGTGTGTATTTGAGAGACTCTCGGGTCATGGTAGCGGACGCAGCTCCCATCTTTCATGACCAGCGCATGCCAGAATACCACATTCTCGACTTTCCGCGTGGCAACGAGCAAATTAGAGAAGCCTCTTGGTGAACCCCTTATTCTTGAAAGGGGTGATGCACTTAGACTAGACCAAAGCCAGCAATGTGGCTATGTCTAGGTCGAGTCCTGTCTTCGACTGATTCCGCCGCAGGATTGGGTATCCGTGGACAACGGTAGGATTACGGAAGAGCTGTCTCCAGCATTTTCCGCTGTTTTTAGTGGCATCTGCGGTCTGTTCTTCAAGAAGGAAGTCGATGCTAATCATCCTAATCATCGGGATCAGTATGTACAGTATCTCAGGAGGCAACGAAGTGAAAGGATAAGTGTAGAATTACCTAGGTAGATTGGCGTAGGACAAAGAAGTGAGAAGCAGGAGAGAGACGTCTAGGGGTATCACAAACAATATATTATTATGCTTACATTGACGCATGTTCCGTTTGTGCTGCTACTTTTTTTTTGGTTTTTTGAGCGACGGGGTGCAGAGGCTTATAGAATCGGGCGAATTGGAAGGGCGGAGCGCAGCACTAATCCATGCAAACTGCTCGCCTATCTCTGCAACAACATCCGGAGGCCCTGAAACGGTGAGAGAGAATTTGGTGGCTCGTATTCGCCCCGTGAGGACGGTTCCGTCATTCAGTTGACCTACGCACCTGACAAACTCGGCTTAGATCACTTCCATTGCTACAGGTCTGGGTAGCCCGCACGATAGTTGACCTTGGGATGTGGGGCCTGTAATACACAGAACTGACAGATGAGAAGGCAAGCTACCCGTATGATGCTGCTCGGAATGTCCTTGACGGTTCAAGAACTCTTGGGGAAAACCGAGAAACTCGGGTCCAGAATGAGGCCACATTCGGCCGATATACTCTCCACAGGCCAGTCCATCACATCAGCCTCGTCAATATTGCCGGTAATAGTCAATGCTTTGTCTAGGGCTTCCGCTGGAGAAACACATTCGCGCCCAACCTGCCGTCGATATCACGCACCTCTCGTCGACCTCCATATCAGCACCTGGGCATCTGCACCCAGCCAAGGCTTTACAGGCAGGGCTGACGACCTGCCAGATCGTTATCGAAAGACTGCTTTGCAGATGAACCTTTTCAATTCGGGGACAGAAACAGTAAAGAGAGAAAAGAGTGGGGGCTCAGCAGGGTCGGAAGCTGGTGCCGAGGATGAGGCTCCCTCGGCCCACAGGGGATCGATCCGCCGCCAAGCGCCGGGGCCGAAACGTCAGTCACAGTACAGTAGCGTGGAGCCTGCCTCCCGCTCGGTCTGAGATATTTAAACTTCCTCGCGTCCGCTCGCTTACTTATCCGTGGACGTCACCTCATACACAACGAGCTTTGCTCAGTCACTTTGTCACCACGACTCTCGAGATGGCGCCCGACACAGAACGACAACAGGCGTCAAGACCCCTTCTGGATGGGGTGAGGAGCACTGTGGACAATGCCACCGGCTACGGATCAGCGGTGACCGCGGCGGCGGCGGACGCTGTCGCTGAAGCCGTGCCGAACAGCCAGAGCACCTTTGCCAGGAATCTGGGGACTCTGGATGCATTCGCGATCATAACCTCCATCGTCATCGGCAGCGGCATCTTCACTTCTCCGGGCTCCGTCGATACAAACGTCCCTTCGCCCGGCATCGCCTTGGCCGTCTGGCTGATCGGTGGTGTCCTCGCCTGGACTGGAGCCAGCACGATGGCCGAGCTTGGGACGGCTATCCCAGGCGAAGGTTCGTTGCATCCGCACGGAGGGCACTTGCCAAACCGTCTGGAGTCTGATATCTCTTACAGGAGGCGTGCAGCCATATCTCAAGTACATCTATGGCGATGTCTGGGGTCATCTGGCTGCATGGACTTGGGTTGTTGCTGTCATGGTACGCATTTTGGCGTTTACGCTCCCCCCCCCCCCCTCTCTCTCTCACGGAGAGAGATAGCAGATTCTGTTAGTGGATGGTTATGGAGCCCAGGGACAAATTGGATCTATTTCTGCGTCTAGATTCGGCAGATTCGGTGGTTCTTGTTTGCGTGTCAAAGCTAACCTCCCCACGTTGTAGCCAGCGACATTGGCCATACTCAGCATCGTCTTCGTCGAGAGTATCTTTTCGGCAGCAGGAGTGACAGATCAGGCCGCAAGCATTTCACACAAGCTTCTGTCTGTCCTGATTCTGATCGTCATGAACCTTGCCAACTCGATCAGCACCAAGGCCAGCACCCGGCTCAACAACTTCTTCGTGACGCTCAAGTTTCTGAGCATCATCGGGGTGGTCCTTGCTGGTGTTGTGGTGGTGATCATGCAGCTGGCTCATCCGGACAGCAACGCCGGCGGGGGCGACTGGCGGAGGAAGAGCTGGTTTGAAGACCGGGACATTGCCATGCGGCCTGGGGTCGTGATCCACTGGCAGGACGTCAGCACCTGGGAGCTGCTCGGATATCTCTCCGCGGCCCTCTACGGCGCGCTCTGGGCTTATTCCGGCTGGGATAAGGGCATCTACGTCTCCGCTGAGCTGTCGAAACCGGCCAAGCAGCTCCCCCTCGCCATCAACACTGCCATACCGACCATCATCCTGTGCTTTTTGGCGACAAATGCAGCTTATTACATCCTTTTGCCGTGGGATGTGGTCTCAACGACGGACAGTGTCGCTGTGGTAGGTGAAACTTCTGCGCCCACGCCGTTACCTAGGCATGCTGACGAACACACTGCAGACGGCCATCGCTCGTCTTCTCGGCCGCGGGTTTGGTATACTAGCCGCTGTTCTCATCTGTCTCGTCGTAGCTGGGTCCCTGCTCGGCAATTCGTTTGTGGCCGGTCGGATGGCCGTTGCAGCTGCCAACGCAAACTGGCTGCCCAAGTTCTTCGCGACCGTGGGACAGGTCGGCACGGGCCAGTCGCGGCAGGGCGACGACCGGAACAGCCCTGCCAAGTCAGGCTCAGACGCTCCGATCAACGCCATCTTGCTCAACACCGTCCTGTCCGCGCTGTTCATCTTCCTGGGAAACTTCAGATCCCTCGTCACTTTCAACGGCCTGGGCGAGTACACATTCTTCTTCCTCACCGTCCTGGGCGCCGTCATCCGTAGGTCACTATTGCACACCCAAAATCTCCCAACATTCTGTCTTGTGAGGTGTCTTGTGAGGTGTCTTGTGAGGTGCCTTATGAGGTGTATTATGAGGCAAAGTCTCTTTGTGATTCTTTTTCCTCATGAGACACCTCCTAAGACATCTCCAAAGACGCCTCGTGAAATTGTTCAAGTGCAAATACTAACCAGGAACTCCTGTAGTGCGAGTGCGGGAACCCGGTCTTCGCCGCCCGTATAAGCCGGTGCTGCTTATCCCGATTGTTTTTACGGTGGTGAGCGGGTTCGTGCTCGTGCGGGGGGCCATCTTCGCTCCGACACAAGCCTTGGTCCTGATCGCCGTCTGGGTGTTGGGGTATGCTTTCTTTGTGTACTGGCACAGGAGTTGAGTGTACATGGCGAATAGGTAAGATCTAACGCCTGGGATGGGGCTTGCATATATATATGTACTGAACGAAACGCCAAGAAAAAGGACTCCGCAGCAGCATCAGACAATCCTAGATAGCGGACTCACTTACCGGATATCAGACCGGACATAGAGAGGGAGCAAGAAACAGAGAACAAGACGGTGGCACGCCGGCGCTCGGCCTCGCAGTGACTAGTCTATATGGATGGATGCCTACAGATAAGTCCCGAGGCCTAGGAAGAGTGTACAATGCATGACGTTGAGGTGGCCCCTCTGAAGAGACTTTCTAGCGCACCGAACCCAAGAGACCGGTTCAAGCAGCATTCACTCAAGACGTACGTCATGCCACTACACCCGACGTTTCTGGGAGATAAACTTCCGACAAGGCCACACAGATCAGCGCACGTTCGTAGACCATGGCTTACCACGGGCACTGCAGCCACCGTTGACGGATGTTATTCAGCGAAGCGCCGGTAAAGCGTTTGCGGAATCTGGACCCGCCCACGCGCTCACGCGACATCAACCTACCGCGGAGGAGGCCCCAAGGTGCAATACAGTCTGCAAGCCCTATTCACCCTTCCGTCCGGAGTGGCACAAAGTCAAATGGCTGCCGGCCGGTCCCTGCACCAGAGACACCTGTAAAAGACAAGCCGAGGGGAGTCAGCTGCTGCGAACCCTAGAAGAGCGGGAGACCGAGAGACAACACGAATGGGAAAACAGAAACATATTCTGTATTAGAGACACGAAAGAAGAAAAAATACGACAACCCTACTTTCTAAACCGAGTGACTGCTTCATGGCGCCGAAGGCCCGCTGACGAGATACACCACACTCCTCCCACGCAACCATCCATGCGCCTGCATACGCAAGAGACCAATACAACCCGATGCTTTCTCCCATATGCCATCCAAGGGAACCCGGAGACGTCTGACTCTAGCATTATTGAAGGACACCCAGACAAGTCTATCCCACTCGAGAAGCACGAGCAGGGGTGGTAGGAACAGGGCGATGAAGGGGGGGAAACCATAAATGGGAATATATTCCTACAAGCGGAACCACGATGCCCCTTTCTACCCGTTTCCGCACCCCCCCCCCCCCGGCCCATTCCATGTCGTGTCTCTGTCTGGGGTGTGTGTGTTTGTTTGTGTTGCTTTCGACATTGTATTAGGTGACGAGCGGTTCCAGACGTTTCAGCCAAACATGCGGTGATGTGATGATTTCTTAGTAGAATGAGTTCGCGTCCAGTTCCAGGTCCATCCGCCTCTTCCATGTGACCCTGTTGCCGTCTCCAACTCGTAGATTGTTCCTCGCCGCCAAAGCAGGAAAAGAGGACCACGAACGCACTGCAGCCCACGTACTTCCAACCATCCAGACCGTTGCCGAGTGATTGAGATCTCCTCATATTGTACCTCTCTTTCGTTTGTAGATCCAGATCCAGAACACCGGGTTTGCCCCTATTCCGACACCAAAGAGACGCAAGATTCCAAAGCAGCGCGCCCACGCCAGAACCGACAGATGAAAGTGCAGAACAAGTTTATCGACCCGAAAATTCGGATTCAGGCAGGGCCTTCTTGTCCTTTCTCGCTTTGATGGCCACCTCTGCCATGAGGTGAATGTGATCGGATGGGAAGTGGTAGTGAGGAAACCCGGGCACTCTCTTCAGGTAGTCCATGTCAGGCGGGCCCAGCAAGGATACTACCTCCAAGCAATTACTCGAGAACCAAATGTAGTCGATCACACCCTCAAATGTGGGCACGTAGTTTGTGAAGGGCATTTCGTCTGGTGTGCCGTTCGTTGCGGAATATGCCGACCTGAGGTGGAAAGGATGATCGATACCATCACGCGTGAAACTACCGTACTGACGCCCGCCGAAGTCTGCATGGTCTGGCGCAACTCGTCCCTTGGAGAGCAGCTCATAGACAGAGCTATCGCTGGGAGAGTTGTAGTCACCGCAGATCACGAGTGGGATATCCGTGTTGTTCCGGTACTCCTGTGATGGTGCTGGCTCAGGAATCACCTCTTGCTCCTCGTCGTCATCGGGGGCAAGCTGGATGAACTTCTTGTCGCGGCACGCCGGCCAGCGAGCGTACTTCTCCGCATACTTGGTAACATTCTCCATCAGGATGGCCGTCTGAATTAGCTTCACATCTGCCAGTTCCGGCTCCCATGCCAGGTGTGCGTTCGCCACGATCATCCTTGCTCCAGTCTGTCGGCTCTCAAAGAAGCAAATCATGCCGATGTTGTCCTTGGGCATGACACGGTTAAATATGTCGTGGTGAGTCTTCATGTCAGGCCGGTTAATTGCGATGGTGGAGAAGTCAATTACCTGCTTGTCCAGCAGTATGTACTTCTTGGCCTTGTAGAAGACTGCGCAACCGTCGACTGCGTTGGCCTCTTTGTCATACATTACCTTGGCTTTGGTTCTGGAGAATTGGACACCCTTGTAGCCATTTGCGGCAAGTTCTGGGCTCAATACCTCCCGCATAGCGTCAACGGATACCTCTTGCAAGCATACGATGTCGGCATCGCGTTCTCTGACCTCTCCCAGAATAGCCTCTTTCCGGAACTCCCATGAGAGGGCTCCGCTCGGGGTGTAACCGTAGATATTGGGAGTGGAGTACTTTTCGCAGAGAATGTTCCAGGTGAGGACCTTGACGCGTTCCAGAGATGGCGAGCTGTCTTCGTTGAGCACGACGATGGGTCGAGGATTCGGTGGAAGGGGTACTATTACAACACAATGTCAACATCTGCACTTTAGGAAAACAGTCATCTGTTAGCCTACCCTTTGCCTGCTCGCGGAGAAGGGAGATCAAGCTCTTGGTGCCCTTTTCCATCAGCTCTTGTTTCATCTCGGTGTCCAGCGGATTGCCCTCGACGCCGAGGATTTCCAGGTTGAAGAGGGAGCCCAGTTCGTAGGGCAGTGTTTGGATCTGGTTGTCGAAGAGGTACAGGCTCTTGAGAGAAGTGCACATGCCTAGTTCCGGAGGAACTTCTGTGAGCTGATTGTGTGACAGTTCCAGCACGGTCAGTTTCCTTAGCTTCCCCAAAGCCGGCGGCACGTGAGAGAGCTTATTCGATGCGAGGTAGAGCTCCTTCAAGAACGCGTAATGGTCGAACAACTCCAGCGAGAGATGCCGCAACCCTTGACCGCTCATGTCCATATTGAACCATTCCTGCCGTTGGTCTGTCTTTTCCACCATGTGCGGACGCCTGACTCCATGTTCATCATCGACGTCAACAATGCTGCTGGTCGTGGTAGCAGCGACAGAGGGGCCTATCCCCCTGTTCTCAGCCGCCTTCAGTCGCGCAAAGTAGTGCCCGCTGTGCTGCTCGTTCATCGCCTGGTGCGCCCTCTCAGCATCCTTGTGTAGCCGCAGCTGCGATGCCCACTCCTCGTTGATCTGCTGCGCCTGACCGCCTCTTGTCGTACCCGGGTGACCATTGGGGATGTTATTGGACGAGTATGGGCTCGCATTCGGTATGATGCCACTAGAGTAACCCGAGGCGTGGCCCATGGATGCGCCATGGCCCGCGTGGTCAGGCTGGATGCCTTGGTGGTGCGATGGGTGGGAGTACTGATTCGACGCGTTCGAAGGGTGGTTGTAGAGCATCTGCATGGATCGCGACGCGGCATTGGAGCCGCCATTGAGCCGGGAGTTCGGCCCTGGCTGGTGACCGGTATTGTACATGCCTTGGGCGGATCGGCCTGGCGAACCTCGGTCGGACGACTTGGAGGTGGGACGCGGGCTCGGAGAGACACGGCTGAGGAGGGTGTTCAAGAGGGTCTGGTCGACAAGCGGGTTCTTGGGCGTAGGCTGTACGTAGGCCTGGTTTCCAAGTTGCTGCTGGAGAAATCGATAACCATCTGCCATCTAGCTACCATGGGTGACAGCTGCGAGTCGGACCAGACAGGCACTCTGAGGGAGGCGGATTCTTGTCGTAGTAGCCCTGTAGCTCATGTAAAGTGTGGATAGAGCAACGCTGCGATCGGCGTCGGCGCATGGATTTCGATGAGCGGTGCCCTCAGCATACAAGCAGAGCAGGACAGATCTTCTTCTCTTGATCAATATGCCATCTGCTTCAAGGCAGTGCTGGTGAGGTCGAGGAACGGGTTTGCACGAATCGGTCGAAGATGGTCTGTCGGGTGACGAGGGTCGAGGTCGTGGTCGAGTCGTCCGGTTCTTGTGACGGCTGGCTGACTCGTCGAGGCAAGCAGAGCAGAGCAGGGGAGCTTTAGGGCAAACGCAAACGGTTGCGGCTCGTGAGATCAACGGCGGATGGATTGATTGAGGTTGTTTTTTGTTTGTTTTGTGGTTTGGTATGGAGTCGAATCACGGACTTGAGGTGCGGAAAGAAGATGTCAGCGTCGCTCCCAACAGCTGCAACAAGGCATCACAAGGCGCAGAGCAGAGGTGAACTGGGCACTGGAGGACATGGCGATACGGTGGGATATGGAGGGGCTGACAGCTGAAGGCCGTTTGGGATTGGAGGTCAGGGTCCACTGGGGGGTGGGGAGCGGGCGATGTAGATGACTCACCCATATGAATGAATGTGTACAGTGACCGGAGATGCTGTATGAGATTGTCAATGGATACTGGATGCGAAGAATATGGACCTCGTGTCAAAAGCTGGTGCTGGTGCTATGGTCTGGCTGCTATCAGCAAAGATGATGGCGGCGCAGGTTGTCTGTCTCCAACTCAGCAGGGGTGACAAGAATGAGGCCCGTGCACAGAGATGGTCTGTGCACAGCTGCCACGTGACGATCTGCAGAGGAGCAGGTTCAGTACAATTGTAGGGTCTCTCGGTGATACAGCATTGGAGGAAGGGGCGAGGCAGGATTAATCATGAGGCGTATATAGGTAAGACTTGTCAGGACAGAAGTCTGAGAGGGATCTGCTGCCGTGTTGGGATTCTCAAAATTCACCTAGCCTTCACCCGCTGCAGCCAACCGAATTCCTCTCACCCAACAAAGACCTCATTTCAGCCTGTCCCACCAGCTCCTGCTGCGTCCTCACCAACAACTTGCTCTTCATCATGTTGCGTAAAGTCGAAGCCGAAGACATAGTCTCGTGGGCTTTTGGCAGTGATTCTGAGCCAGCGGGCATTGAGATATTCAGCAGCTCACAACACAAAGACCGACCCTGGTCTTGTCATCAAGAACTTGGATGACGAAGACAAAGCAGATGCTGACCATGGGCACACGTCCTCCTCGGTCAGACGCAGCTAAGCTATCTACGGTTTGACTGCAAGCTCCAGGCACACCTTCGGCTCGTGGGCCAGAAAAGGGGGCAAATCTTGGTCCCCTGACCATGGTTGGAACCGGACCCGTTGACTGGTGGATGGATTTTTGACCCTTCACATGTCTTCATGTGCTACTCTACCGGTGTGTGCAAGGGATGCCATCATACGCACATGGCTTCTCTGCCAGTGCATCCCCGCGGGCATGTTGGGGATACATCACAACTCACCATGGAAGGATGAAAGGGTATGGGCCAGCAATTTGGTCGAGGAAAAGAAACTTCTGAAACGGAGCCCTTTTGCTATCCTCCGTCTTATACGTCTCGATGGCATAAATGGACGTCAGAACGTACCTTTACCCAGCCAATCTGCAGACCGCGACGACGGCTTTAAAGCGGACTCGGCCGCGCGGATGAAACCCCACCGGCGGCGGTGAGTGTACGGCGGCTGTACTGTTCTCCGCGACGTGTCCGTATCCGGTCGGCCGGCGAGGGCACACCAGGTGCAATGTGGTTGTCGATCTCCGGAAGAAAAAAGAAATGTATACGGGTACTCCGCAAAAAGTGCCACCCTGGGATGCGATCCTCGCGTGCCTCGGTGGGTTTCTGAACTCAATCCTCAGCCTGCAGTAGACTGGACAAGCTCGGCGTCACGTACAGTAGGAGCAGGCAGGCATCCAGGACCTGCAGGAGGGGCCTTATTAGCATCGCCTGCAGAGGTCGATCCGCAGTCTTGGGACCACGCCAGTGGTTGTCTATCTATGAGGGGTCTCCCGTGGTCGTAGTACCCGTTTGTCAGGTAGCGACAGGTTGAGCTTGCCCTCACAGGGACAGCGCTAACACGAGAGCGGAAAGCTGTCACGGGCCAACGGGCTCTCAGTTTCCCAAACCTGCTGGGTTTGCTGCTCGACAACCGGGAAAAAAGATCAGCAGCTTGCGTATTTGTGTTACCTTGGCTGCTGTACCAGATTATGCGGCGGCGTCTGCAGTGTTGTGTGCGGGGGGAAAAGCAACACAAGCACACCATTGCGTCGGTCTCGGCCGCGTCCACGCAGCATATGGCAAGCCCCCAACCGCCTGTTCAGCTCGAAGGATGTCGCCCTATTTGCTAAAATGTGCCACTTCCCTCGCAGGACACAGGCGTAACGGAGGGCCTGCTGAAAAGTGAGGGTGTGCACGCGTGTGTGCATGCGTATAAATAAAAGATGCCGGCTGCCCTGGTTCATTGGTCTCGTAGGATCACTGAGAGATCTTGCTCGTTCCTCATGTTCCTCGTGGCACAATCAACGTCAACTCGAGTCGCTTCACCTCTCGAGAAAGCATAGCGAGGCTGTTCCTCACGAGTTCGAGTCGAAACGAGCGCGAATTTATTACTTTATTTTTCAATTTTTTCTCGCTCTCTTTCATCCTTTTGCTCAAACCCGATATTCGACAACTCGCAGACGATATCGAGCTTGGGAGGTGAACAAAATTCAGACCAGTCGTCGATCGCTCGGCGGTATCGATAGCGCCAGCCAGCCAGCCAGCCAGCACCCCGCAAGATTCCATCCGGATTACTTCCCCGGATGTCGGACAGTGAATGCACAAGGACAGGGACTTCGGGACTGAATGCTCTCGACGCAGCGGGCCGCAAACGGGGGGCTGTCTCGATCACGGCTGGTCGCGGAACTCTTCTTGCTGATACTCGGGGACGAAATACCAAAACAGGCTGTAGGTGAGAGAAGCATCATCCGATAATTGGCCTAAATACCGTGAGCAACTTTCAAGCGAGGAGGCCTCCTCGACAACCATGGAAGAAGCGTCGCATCTTTCCTGATCAATCACACTGCTGTTGGTCAGTTTGTGTGACTTCTCACAGGGGATCACTTAAACTCCTTGCATGGGAGTCGTGTATCAATCCCGCCCCCCCTCTCCTTTACCCGTCAACACTTTCCCAGAACGGCGTATGCGAGGTATACTGTCGCAGCCGCGTATCGAAACCAGATGCATCTGCAAGCAGTACATTCAAGTGGAAGTACACGAGATTCCTCCTCGGTGGCCGAACCCTGAGTCTTGGTGCAACTTTCCCTCGTCAAGCTCAACCCCTTGTGCCAAAAATTCACACACCACAAAGACACTGCATGATTGCGAGACCATCACACTAATGCCTGAAACCAGGCCGCGAGTGGTAGGTACTTTTGCCTCGGTCTTGTCCCGGAGACATGTTTCCTGCGCAGGCGGCTGCAAGGACCGAAATGGGCACTGGGATTTGCATGCGAGGCACTTCTATTGTTTGCAGCGATAATTCGACACGACATGATAGCGTGAGGTTATAATCTGCAGCGAACGAAGCCTCGGTGACAAGAACAAAAGGAGAGTAGAGAAGGGAAAAGAGATGGAGTACGCGTGGGGTTTTGCTGCAAGCCGACGTCCGTTTCCGGGTGATTTTGCAGCGACCTCGCGGTCCAGAGCCAGGCCTAAGGCTTCTGCTGCAGCACCAAAATCGATCACCGTCAGCACAGATGCGCCGCAGGTTCGCTGCACGTGTCGTTGCGACCAGCGCCACCAACAAGAACAAGGACAAGGACGAGGGCAAGGGCAAGAAGAAGAAGAAGAAGATGGAGAAGAAGAACATGTCGCACTGCTACAACGCAGCAACAGCACCCGCACCAGTACGATCACCAGCACGGGTGCCAGCATCCGCGCTACAGCGGCCCCGGCAGCATCCGCATTGCGCATCGGTACTGCTGCTGCCCCACCTACCGGCAGTTCTCATCTCAGCCCCCCGTTGCTCGCCCCTGCAACTGGCGGTACAAGCCCTCCTCTTGCTGCTCCGGCTCCTATTTCTGCTCCTACTCCTGCCCCTGCCCTGGACCTCGGGCCTGACCCTGCCAGTCAGGTACCTTCTGAACCTTCTCCTCCAAGGTCCACTTCGGTCTGTATTTTTTGTCATAAACCAGTCGCAGATCCCGACCTCCTTTCCGCCTCTGCCTCCTCTCCCACTCCCACTCCCACCTCGCATCTACGTTTACGCGCACAAGCCGGTGACAGCAGCGACCCGCATCCAGGCTGGATACCTCAGGACCAACGACGGCAGTCCCAACCGGAATTGACTCAAGCCATCCCAGAGCTTTCCGTACACTCTGGAGCCCCCCCTCTTCCTCCCGCCAGAGAGCACCGACTCAGTCGCAAATCCCGCCGCGGCAGACTCAGTGTGCCCCTGACTCCTGCGACCATAACGAGTGCACACTTGGATCGTGATCGCAATCACAATACCAGACACCACCACCTCAACCGCTACCGATCCCAACATCTACACCAGCCTCACCGCCAACACCATGCGGTCATGGCCGGTGGCGACAGCAACTTTCGCTCTCAAAGCGTGAGCGCGGCCACCTCCCTCAGCAGTCGCACCGTCATGTCTACCAACGACCTGGCGTCCGCCTCGAGGGACGACGACGGATCGTCGACCAGGTCTCGCTCCGCCCAACCCAAGAAGCCATTCGTCACCAAGAGCAATGGCCGCACCTACCTCTCCGACCCCATGCTCCCCTATCCTCTCCCGGTCGACCTCCACGAGCTCCATCGCCAGTCCCTACGGACCCTGCTGCTCTTCCAGCTCTTCGGCGGCCCGGTCTGCGCGCCAGTCCTTGCCAGCCGCCCACCTACGCGCGTGCTCGAACTGGCCTGTGGCTATGGGTTCTGGAGCATGATGTGCCACTCGTTTTTCTCGCGCAAAGGACACTCCAACATTTCTTTCACGGGCGTCGATATTGCGCCTTTGGGAGGCATCGCTGGCATGCCAAATCCCGGCAATCTGGTGGCCCCGGCAGCATCCAGGGACAGGGGCTCCATCTCTTCGGCATCGGGCAACTGGGCAGAACAACCACCAGACAAGAATATGAAGTGGAATTTTGTTCAACACGATATGCGCATCCTTCCTCTCCCCTTTCCCGACGAGGAATTCGACTTAATCATGGCCAAGGAAATCTCTCTTGTCAACAGGACGTCCCAGTTCCAGAACTTCATGGACGAGCTTCTGCGCATACTCAAGCCCGGCGGCGTGCTCGAGACCTGGGACTGCGACCACCCAATCCGGATGCTGAGACCACACGTACCAGAGACACCCACGACAACTACAGCGCCCAAAGCTTTTGACCCAGAACCGGGCTCTTCGTCCAACGGCAGCGACGCGTCCAACGGCGGCAGCAGCAGCAAGAAGAGTGAGCAAGAAATCCAGGTCACCGAGCTTGGCGCCTACTATCTGGGAAACAATACGCCCCTCTCGGGCCCCCAAAACAATTACCTGATTGAGTACAACAGCTGGATCATAAAATTCCTCGAGTCGCAAGGGCTACTGAACTGGCCATGCGCCGAAATTGGGTCTTATTACATTCAAGAGCCCCTTTTGACAGGGTTCGGCTCCAAACGGCTGGCCATCCCGCTAGGAGAGGTGCGATGGGAGCGTGAGGGCGTCGGCGGCGTGGTGACCAAAGACGGCAAGAGCTATGTCGACACAGGCAAGGTCATCGGACGCGCCACGAGCAAGGCCAACCTGAACGACGGTGTAGAAGGGGAGAAGAAGGAAAACAAACCGAAATCGACGCTAGGCTCAGCGAGACTGGCGCTTCGGCAGACAGCACTGCAGACCGTGCTGGGCTTCATTGAGGGCATGGAGCCAGCGCTGAGGGAAATGAGCGGCAAGAAGCAGGACGAGTGGGATGCCTGGATGGGCAAGCTCATGAAGGAGCTGATCGAGAAGGACGGGGCGAGCTGCGGAGAATGTCTCGAGGTGGGAGCATGGTGGGCGCGCAAGGTGCAGGGCCCTTCCTGATACGGTCATTTGCCCCCATTATACAACGTTTCTGGCTCTACTGTCGACCTGTCCCCCATTTTCGAGCCAATTTCCGCCAAAACATTGAACGAAAGCGTTCCCATCTCGGTTCCAATCTCGACCACGATTGCCAGGGCCTCCTTACGCCCCATCATACCGTTTCCTCAACGTTCGATAACGTTTCAGGTAATATCTGTTACTCGACCACGACATATCAGCCATCTTCTCGAACTTGCGTCAATTTTCTTCCCATGATACCATGTTGCGACTCATATACACTAGAGATGGACCGTTCAGACTCCCAGACTTTTGAGCATTTGCACCGACTTCGTCCTCTTCTCGGCCACTTGGCTTTACACAATTCTGATCACAATTGCAGATGAGCAGGTCTCTTGTCTAGTGTTGGGAGCGATGCTAAACACACTCAGCAGCGCCACGTTTGCAACCATGTTCGTATGAGGCCTCGTACGGCATCGAGATGGGGGTTACGTGCGTGATGCACGCGCGAGGCGTCGTCGGGATCCTGCAGCATGCACGAACGGTATGCTGCAGAACCCTGACTCTGATCGCGTGGCACCGCGGACGGGCGGGCAGGCGGGCAGGCGGGCAGGCGGGAAGGATTTCTGGGGACGGGGGCGGAGGAACGACGCAAGACCGGGGTGTCTCGGGTAGAAGTGGGAGGCTGAAGCCAATGCATTCTGTTCCACCAGCATCCTGCACTCTTGTATGCTTGTGTACTTGCTTCGTGGGGGAGGATTGTCGCCTTCAGTCCTGTGCCGCAGGACCGATTCCAAGCGGGGCTTGTCGAGTGAATGGCAAGCAAGACTTACAGCGCCTCGATTTCTGCAGAGAGTTCACTGTCAGCTTCATCTCCCAAGCCGCCACCGCCGATTGGGGCAAGGGCTGAGGGTCGATTCGTTCGTGGGGGAAAGTGGTCCTGACCCTTTTGCACAAACTTGGCCCTCTCGATCCTTTCCTTGATGGCCTCCCCGTCGCGCAGCCCCGCATTGGCCATGAAGGCCTTGTGTAGCCGGGGGCGGAAGTAGTCAAACCCCTGAGGGTAGTCTCTGCCCAGGTTGAGGAGCTCTGCAACGGTATTTTCGAGAGTCAATTGCCCGTTACGTATTCTCCGGCGTAGGCACAACATCTGTGCCTTGGGGCGCCCGAACATTTAGGGGGGGTCTGGGGGAAGGGTGCGCGCACCTTTGTATACGCAAATGACCTCGCGCCTCAGCTCCGGGTTAATCGGGGGCGGCATCTTGTCCGTCGAGGCGCTGGCGCGGCGCGCATTGTAGTGTTTTGGCGGGGTTCGTGAATGTGTTGAAAGGTTGGAAGAAGAGAAGGGAGGACAACCCCTCGGAGCGGTGACGACATGGCCGCTGTCCTTGCTCTTATCTTATCGCACGGGCGTGCCAGGGTCCCATGCCGAGGAAGGAACATTTGACAGCGACGCTTACTTCTGTACAATACATGCGCACTCTAACATTCGTTTCTTTCTTCTGGGCTCCCGGAATTGGTTCAATTGGCAACGCGCTGGCAAGATTTGGTTCTTTGGTTTTGTACATAGCAGTACACATTTTCCCCCCATTCCCTCTCACAATGCCCCCTCGACCGTCGAGCCTTGCGCCTCTTCGTCCTCTCATAAGCCGAAGCCGGCCAGCAGCCACACGAGCACGGGTTCGCGCCCGCGACCTCACAACTTCTAGCAGCGGCAGCTCGGCACCGGCGGACCCACCACCGCAGAGATGGCTCAGTGATCTCCGCGCGCGCATAGGCAAGTGCATCATGTTCGGGTGCAGCCCCGCGCAGGTCGCGGAGGCGGGCACGGTGCTGCGCGCGCTGTCGACCGAGTGGAGGGCCCTGCTGGCGGGCAGCGAGGGGTTCCTCACGGGCGGGCGGAGGGGGCTCGAGGGGCAGCAGGTCGTCTGGGGCGAGATGGATAGCTTTGTACGTCGCTGCTGCTGCTCTTTCTTGTTTCTTCCCCCCTTTCTTTGGGACCAAGTCGAGCGGTAGGTTGAGAGGTCGGGGTGGGGGTGGGGGGGGGGGCGCCGCTGCGGCTTGAGGATAGACGGGGGGATGGGCAAACAGATTTTCGGCGGTGACTGACATTGCAAAACGCAGCAACACGTCAACAACGTGACATATATCCGCTACGCTGAATCTTCGCGCGTCAATTGGGCGACCAACTTCGCCGTGAACGTCGACCCGGCAAATGGACGAGCATGGGCCGAGCTGATGACACCCAAGAGCGTCGGCTTGATCATGAAAAGCAGCAAGTGGCCTTGTTCCCTGACATGAAGTCTTCCTTCCAAATTTCAGAGATATTTTTGAAGGGCTATACTTCGAGTTTCATATCGAGATCCTAACGACGAACAGTCAAGGCGGATTTTAAGTTTCCCATGACTTACCCGGACAAGATCTCGGTCTACCATAAACTGCGATACCCGCCCTCAGCACAGCCCAGCCCGACCTCGTTGATATTAGACGCGGTCATCCTCTCACACAGGCATCGGAGAGTCTCGGCGCGCATAGAGGAGGACATTGTGATCTACGATTACAAGGCTGCCAGAAAGACTGAAATGCTGCCCTTCATGAACGAAGTGCTAGAGTCTACGTTTAGATCGCAAGAAGCGACGAAGGTGAGGGCCACGTCGAGAATTTGGGAGCTGATCGGCACCGTGGAAAGCCTAGAAAAGGCAACGTGGGACCGACCGGATGCGAAGGAGGACCTCGGGGCAGCCGGGAAGCCATGATGACCATGGCTGTTTGCATCAAACCCTGTTGCACTTCCTTCCGAACTTGAGTTCCAGGCCACGTCGTCGATGGAGTGTACTCATCCTGTGATCGATAAGTCACAAGATCACCGGCGAATTACAGCCTCATCGTGTACCTGCAATGGCCTTTCGGAATGTGCTACACATCGAAGATGTCAGGATGTAGCAAATGACGACCATTATTAGATTTTCACATCTCGCCAACGGAGCCACCAGTCATACTCTGCACGACAGGCCTTCGCTTCCTGAAACTGTCGATATTCCGAGCACGAATAATAAGACAAGATCTACAGTGGTCATCACGAGCAGGAAATCGTGCGGAACGTTAGTATTCAATGTTTGGGGACTCGATTTCCTAAGCACTGCCATGAGAGCCTTGACGTCAAACGTTGGGGCACAATATTACTTCGGGGCTGTTATTGGCGAAATTCACAAGCATCACTGGCGGTAAGCGGGATTGCCAATGGATGCCCAGGTGCACGGCAATGCTTGCTGTAGCTTTCAGCCGAAGGCATGCGGCCTGTCTCACTTGCGCCGGCACTGCATGGTCTCCGAAATCAGCCGTATGCAGTGAATTTGTGCGGAACATCCGCGGATAATGACCAGATTGGTAATCACGTTTGCCTCACATTATCACATATTGCCCGGCCACAATGTCGACAACGCTTCACCTCATTTCAGTCTAAAGCTGAGGAGCACTTGACAGATATCGGCCTTATCCGAGTTTCGAATGATAAGAGACAACCTTGACGGTGCTTAGAGCGGCAGGTGTGGTTGTGGAAATAAACTGTGAGGCATATTAGGAAAGAAAAGCAAGGTTTCAATAGACCGTTTAAAATATAAATTAATGTTATTTTATAAAGTATATATATATAAAGTTAAAAGGTGCGCTTTATTTATAAGCTTTTGCAGCGCTATTTATAATGCTGGTTTTAGCAGGGTTAAGGTTATAGATGTATGGTTTCTATATACCCCTTAGCTATAAGTTAACTACAAAAAAACTACTCTTTACTTAATTTTCTTTTCTTTTCCTCTACTCTACTATTAATTTTACTTACGCATTGCTTAAGTTTTTTTAAGCTTTCTAACAATAGCTAACAAGCCTAAGAATAGTTTTATAAACCTCTCTTAGCCTCTTAGCAACATCTAAATGCCTTTTACTTATTTATATGCTTGTTAAAAAAAGTTTACTAAGAGTGTTTATAAGCGTTTTTCTTATAAGCATAATAAGATTTATATTTAAATAAGCGCCAAATAAAACGCCCCTAATGTTTTATCTATTTTCTCTACCATTAGTAAATATCTTTTTTTATTTATAATAAAAAAGTTGCTAATATTAATGCGCTTAAAATTAACCCTTTGCTATTTATTTTTAGCAATAAAAATAATTAAAATAACCTTATTAAAGCTTTTATTAATGTTTTTAATAATATTAAAAATGGTTCTAAGCTTGCTATTAGTAATAGAAACGCTTAAGATAATAATTCTAATGCTTTTTCCCCTAATAATAGCAGTATAAAAGATTTTTCTAAGATTAGTGCTAATAATAGTAAAAATAATAAGAGTAATAAAAGTAAGTTATTTTAATATAAAAAATATAACAAATAAAAACTAATAAGTTTTATATAAACAATTTTAAAAGCAATAAAGCTGCCAAAGGCGCCAAGGATACCGCTTTTAACAAGCCCTTTTCTTTTAAAACTATTAAAAAATTTAAAACTACTACCTACAATTATGCTAATAAGCTTTTAGCCAACCTTTCTAAGCATTTAGCGTTTAATATAACTTATATTATACCTTATATTAATTATATTTAAAATACTTATAGTAAAAAAAGCGATAGAATTTATTTTAATAAGTTTAAGAAGGCTAATAATAAGCGTTATATTAAGCGCTACAATTATTGTAATAAGAATTTGCATGCCTATACTCTTATTTCTAAGGTCTTTTTGCTTATTGCCTACTTTGTTTACTATAAGTAATTAGCCTTTTTAAACGCTTATAATTATATTAAAAAGCAATAGCGCTAAATATAAGAAAATAAGATTGCTAATATAATTAAAAAAGCGCATAAAAAATCTATTTCTAAGTGTAATTACCTTTATATTAAGGCTTTTGCAACTTGTATAAAAAAGGCTTATATAGCTTAAAAGGTTTTAATAAAGCTAATTAAAAGCAATTATTATAATAATCTTAAACGCAAAATTAAGCATAATAATATAACTTTTTAAGAAAATGCTTCTAAGCTAAAGCATACTTAAAAGAATATTTTTATAACTTAGTTTAATATAAACTTATAAAAGGAAAAGTATACCAAAGCTTTGGCTAAGCTTAGCAAAGCTTTAGACAAAGTCTTTCCTAAGCTTTAAGCGCTTTAAATAATGCATTTTATGCTTAAATATTATAATTATAAATGCTTAAATTAGCAATTTTAAGCATTAAGGTATTTTAATAAATATTAGCTAAGAAAATAAGCAGTTTATTTAACTAATTTTAAAAGTTTATAAAGTTATAATTGCGCTATGTTTAATTTTTATAGCGCATTGGGTAAGTAATATTTTAATAAATAATTTATAATTCTAATTTTTTTTTTTTATAAGTTTATTATTACTTTAAAATGCTTAAACAAAGCTTATGCCAAAGATTTTATAAGCTTATTTATAGGTATTTAGGTTATATTGTCTTTAAAGGTCTTTCTTAGGAGTTTTAGACTTTTTTTTTGCAAAGTATAAAGCTTTTTTATATTTAGCAAATGCTTTATTTACTATTATATTAAATGTATAATATATAGTTTAATAGTAATAATTAGCGCTTAAAACTAGCTTTTTAAGCTAATTAAGCAAAAAGATAATTAGGAAATTTAATTAGTATGTTTTATTAACCCTTTTTATAAAAGCAGTTGCATATATATACTTTGCTTTTAAAGCTTATTTAATTTTTTTTAATCTTTATAGCGGTTTAGTTAGCTTGTTTAAAACGCCTTAGCTCTAAGTAGCAAAATAACGCATATTTTACGCAGCGTAAACGTTTTTAATAGCCTTTTTAAGCTTTTTTTCAAATAAGCTAATATTATAAATATTATACTTTAAAAAGCTAATATTTTAAGCGTTATGTTTTAAAGTATTTAACAGAGTTAAAAATCCCTATCTTATACGCTATTGTTTTAAACCGCTTAGTAAAAGCAGTCTAAATATGCCATTTTAATCATCTACCCCTGAGTTTTAACTTAGTAAACTATCTAGATTTTCCCTTAAAGCTGTGTCTTAGTTGTTTTAACCGCTCTCTTTGCATTAGTTAAGCAAGCTTTAAAAACGATATTTAGATGGAAACCTTTAACTACTGCTACGTTTAATAGAATCAGGTCTAGCGTTTGCTCTCTATCTTTGCCGTTCAAAGCTCCTTTAAAGCACCTTATTCTATAGCTTATAATAAAAAGTATTAATGTGCTAGCATTAACTATATCATTGCTATAAAAGCGCTTAAAAAAGCTAATCTTAAGCAAGTTAATAAAGTTAACTAAGTATATAATACTATAGTTATTAATAACAATATTATCTTAAAAAAAATATTTATAAATTAAAAATAAAGTTAAATAAATGCCTATGCTTATATTAAACACTTTTAAGTCTAAAAGATTAAAGTTAATAACTACGCAAACTAAATAACATATTATTATATATATAAATAAGCTATTTAAAGCTTAAAATAAAAGAAAAAGTAAAAAGTTTAGGCTTTAATATTGCTAAATAGGTAAAACGCTCTAGATTATTTATTTAAAAAGTTTTCTCCTTTTAATTTAATTAAAGGTAGCTAGTTAAGCTTAATAAAGTTTTTCTTAAAAGCTTTATATTAAAGGTTTTTATGCAAGATAGTTTTAATTTAAAAAGTAGTTATATTATTAAATATTTTATTAAACCTATCCTTAGCTTTTTATTTTCTAGTATAAGTATAGTAAAGGATATTACATTTAATTAAAAACTAATTATACATTATTTCTTTATTTAAGAAACAAGGGTAAAAGTGCTCTAAACCAGCGTTTTAGTTCCCTTAATGCTTATTTCCGCCTATTTTAAGCTTTAGCAAATAGGAAAACACTTTAGAAAAGTTATTTTCTCCTAGGATAGCAAAGATCTTTTAATTGCTATACTTATAATTTAATTTATTATAATGAAAAAAGGCTAAGAACGCATTTATAAGCTTATTAAGAGATTTAATTAGTTTTCCTAAAATATTATTTTTAATTAATTTCTAAAGCTGTCGATTGCCCTAATTAAGCATAAGCTTTTTAAAGATTGCTTAAAAAAAATCTTGCGCCCTAAGAAAGCCCTTAATTTTAGGAATTTCATGCGCTTATACTTAGATATAAACGGCTCTAAATTCCCTAATTTAAGTTAACGCTTTAATTCCCTTATCTTAAGCCTTTTAAAGATAATTGCAATATTAAAGGCATATAATATTGCTAATTATAGCGTTAGTTAATTTAAAGTTTACCTTTAGGTTTTAGATAAATTACTACACTAATAAATTCTTTTAAAGCTTTATTTCTATAATATACACATTAATAAAATCTTTCTAAACTATTTTATTAATTTACGTCTAAATTCTGTTTAAGTTTGCCTTTTTAATCTTGCATTCTTATAAATAGTATATATATATTACATTTAATTAATTGCTGGAAAAAGGTTTATAGTTGCCTAAATCTTATATTTCTTATATATTGCATTCTTACTTAGAAAAGCGCTTTTAATGTTTCTTTTTCTCTGTGTTTTTTGCTTTGCGCCTAAGTTTATAATTATTAGCTTAATTATTATAATAGTCCTTCTTATTTTAATTATAAAGCGCTGCGTTTAACGCTTTTAAATCTATTAAATATTAAACTTAAGCTATTTAACAATATGCTTTTAAATGCTAAAACTATTCTAAGAAAGTATATTAGTTTATGCACCTAATAAAGACATTAAGCTTATTATTAGCTATTTTAAGCATAGTTATAAATAAATAAAATAGGGCGTTTTTGCCTTTAAGAATTAAAAAATAAAGTAGAAAAAGGTTTATTTTAGTTTTATATATAATTAAGAAAAGATTTCTAAGTTATTTACTAGGCTTATAACTATAGAAATAAATTATAAGGCATATTAAGAAAAAAAAAGCAAGGTTTTAATAAACCATTTAAAATATAAATTAATATTATTCTATAAAGTATATATATATAAAGTTAAAAGGTGCGCTTTGTTTATAAGCTTTTGCAACGCTATTTATAGTGCTGGTTTTGGCAGGGTTAGGGTTATAGGTGCATGGTTTCCATAGTAGTCTTTTTATAGCGCCAGTGGATCTGGACGAGTATATACCAAGCGAATTCATCGTGCAGGGACTTCGATGAGCACTTCGGCATCGCGAACCATACTTGGATATCTTATACGATATATACCCAATACTGTACAACTGCTTGGATACATATCGTTCGTGCAGCCTCGTACTCGTGCCAGGCCTGTTACAATCCGCCAGAAATTCTCGCCAGTGTCATGCTTCACGGCGGTGGCTATCATTCCGGCCCCTTAGGCTGTTTTGAAGCCCTGCGCTCCTCTCATTCTTAGCAACCCAGGCACATCATCGCTGCGAATTGCAAGACACCACTCCCTACGCGGGGTGGCTGATGTGTTCCGAGTGAGAAGTATCGGCACAGTCTATCCGACGGGACTGGCCCAGCAGCCCGAGTACGCCGCTGCCCGCTGTCCTCCTGTCATCTTGGACAGTGAGACGCGCCACACGGTGTGGAATGTCAAGGATGTTCTAGGCGTGGACTCCACGTTCAGCGGGCCGAACGATGCCGTATCTCCGCACGCAAACCAGATCTTGCATAAGACCATAAGACGAACCAATGAATCGTGCCTGGAGGCTGTCCCGAGGGCAGTCCACAAGACCCGACCCTAGAGGTAGGCCGATATCTTCTCCGCTGATGGGCGTTTCCCATGGCACGGGGCAAAATCCTCTGTTTCTAATTTTATAGCCGCCTTCCAACCTACGTTTTCGAGGAACTAACTTGAGTTCGAGTCGGGCCGTGACTGTTTTGCTGCCTCCTCCCCCAGATCTCATGGTGTCAGACACAACAGTGTGCCCATCGGAGTGCCCGGCTGGCTGGAAAAGGGGGATCAAGGTCACGAGCGCTCACGTGGCGCCACGTCTTAGCCGTGTCATTGCTGAGCCGGACGATAAGTAGAGGCTTGGTCCGATGCCATGTACGGGGTGCCAAGTGATTTTGATGTTGAGTTCAGACTTTTCCCGTAGAGTATGATACTGGCACCTTCGTAATTTCGTGGAGTTTTAAAAGGCGCAGATCGGCGCCGAATCAATATTGCGAGAATGGACAGTTGGGATCGTCATTCCATTCTTTTGTACTTATCTCTTCTGCCCGTCTCGCCACCATGACACCTCATTTCCACAAAGATCAAGTCGGTCACGCACGGGAATACTTCCTACAGCTGGTGAGGCACACCGCAGAGGGAACCGGTTCTAACACTGTCATGAAGGGTTCCAAGGCTATCAGCCCAGGCACCAGGTCTTGCTCATGAGCACAGTTAGTACCTAGGAACACTTGAGCAACATGTAGGACCTCCGGAGAAAATAACGAGATACTTGAACCAAACCCACCAGCATGTAGACGATACTACCTAGGATGAGGTAAATGAAAATTGTCTACCAATTCTAATGCTGCTGCTACCTGGCGACTCTACAGATAAAATACACCCAGATCGGCGATGATGGTCAAGTCTTATGAATTTGAATCCACGTTGACTTGCTCATTCCATCAAGCACGCAGTATAGCGAGCTCTGTGATCGCGTTGCCGACTACTTCAAGCACCATAATGATTGTACCCATCCTCCGGCTCCCATTGTTCAGGGACCCAAGCGTTGTCTGCCCACCCAGCAGTCCCCCCGTAACCTGCTGTGCTCGTGCCAGCATAGGCGGGATCAAAGCTGGACGTCTGCTGGTTTGCGAGGTCTCCGTAGTACTGTTCCTGGAGCTTCTCGGCTTCGATTCGGTCGATCTCTGCCCTGAGCTCCTGATAGGCGGACGTGAGGGTGTCGTTCAGCTGTTCTGCTTGCTGCACTTGAGATTCAAGCTCTCTGAGTCTGTGCTCTCGCCGCTCTCTGTATGCCCTTTGCGAGTTCCGGTTCTGGGCTCGTCGTCTCTGTGCAGACTTGGAATTAGTTGACATTCTTCATGCGAGATAACTTGTTGTTGGGGGGGTTTTTTCTTTGGGGAGGGGGGGGGGACATGATATGGGACGCACCGAACTATGTTCCTCCTCATTTTTCTTCGAATCCCCCTTTTTCTTCTTAGGCTCTTTCAACTTCTTGGACATGGAGCTCGACGTGTTGTTTTTGAACGTGTCGTCGCCACCCCCAGAGCTGCTCCCATACTTGCTTGAAGGCATTTTCGTTAAGACAAGACAGTGTATAATTCGATGTAAAGTCTCAGCTGGATCTTGGGAAGCAAGAAGTTATGATGCCTTCGACAAGCATGGATTGTGGCAGACCTATATATACAGTACCTTCGTCTATGTACATATGTGTCTGCACAGAATATTGGGCTGTTCCTGCCAACTGTACCAGATCATTGATGTAGATGGTAATCCGGTCTTATGGAATTTCTTAGTCCCCCAGATCCATCAAGTCATACAACACCTAGACACTGCCTGTACATTCTGGTCGTGTTGACAAAGCACCTTTGGCTAGCGAGGCCGAGCGAGCCTCGTCTGCAGCCACGATGACGATGCTCCAACACCAAAAGGGGCTGCAGAGTCTCTTGATGCTAGTCAATTTGACCATGATTTCTCATCGGTCAGTCTGTAATCATCTCATGACATTCAGTTCCGACTCGTAAAGGAAAAACGAGCCTCTCAGCTCAGGCTAAATCTGTAATACAGGATGATTCAGCCATCATTGATAAACCAGAGATTGTTTGGGTGCCTGATTTCGGCTTTGGCCGTGTTTGAGGATTTTTTTTGCTGAATGTTATAGTTTCCGGATTCAGCTAGCTACGGGCCACATCCTGCTGCAGAGGCCATACTGTCGGAAAGTCGAGAGCCCAAATCCCGGCTGGTGGGGGTTAGTTGCGCCTTAATGCAACAGCAGCATGGGCGTGACGCCTCCCATTGAGTACGCCCTGGAAATCTGGTGGTGAATATGTAATCAACGGAGACACGGGGTCTGAAAGTTGAACGTAGCATGGGGTCCTCCGGTATGATGGTAATTCCTATTTCTTGCTTGACGGGATATCTAGGTATCTCGAGTATTTTTAACTAGTTCTCACGAGCAACCTCGTAGATTCTAGGCTCCCACATTGTGAGTAAGTTCCCTTCTAGGGGCCCCCATCTCTACCACAGTCAGTCACGAAGCTTGATGTCAGAGTCATGGTGGCACAGCATCTTACGCCCGAGGCGCGCCCGTCAAGGGGGCCGTGTCGCCGTTCTGATTTGGCATTGGAGATGACCCCATTCGCAATCTCAAAAGCGGCTGATGTATTTCTTAGGGCTGAAAACACGCGATTTAGGTCATAAACAATACGGTTTCTCGCACACCTGCCTTGCATTTCTGGTGAGACCCATGGTTCATCTACCTAGGGAGAGTCGTCGTCGAGATACTTTCCCTCGCGAATGATGGCAACGTGGATCGTCCTCATGATGGCTCCCGAAGGTCGGTCCACCAACTCTTGCTCGCTGTCAGTGCTGCCTCTTCTGTCGTGCGAGTCATATACCTTTGCTATTCCGCGGCTGGGGGAGTGATAGGCGTGCGCCCGAGTCTCAGCACTCGCAGTCAAATTGGCTTTTCGCGTTCTTTCGGCACTCTTTCCCACGCGCATCTCGTACGTGTCGTGCTGATAATTCGCTCTCGACGTTTTTGTGGAGGTCTGGCCGCGGATCCTCCTCATGACTGTCCTCATCAAGGGCCGGAGAGTGGGCACTTGAAATTCAATATCAGCACAGCCCAGGTTGAAACATCTAGACTCGCAGAGGTACCGTTCTCAGATCTTCGACGAAACGAATTCTCAGGCAGCGGCATGAAGAGTCTTGGGGGGGGGTGGGGGTGGGAAGGCTACGTACCACAGCTCACAACCAGAACGATCCATGCCTCAATCGTGGTGGTCAGTGCAAGGCGAGCGACGAAGAAGGTGATGTCTTCACCCTCATCGGCATGGCTCAGATTGCTCAGCTGCACAGTCTTGACAACCGAGCAGACAGAAGCCAGCATACCGAAGCCGAGCAGGACCGAGAGGCCGACTTTCATGCGTGTCGAAACCTGCAGGCTTTTAATTATGTGATATGGATACAAAGCCAAAGCGGCATCGGAGAATGCAGAATAACCTTGACAAAGACACATCAGCAAAGCCAACACCGTAACGTACCTCAAGGGTAGAACTCACTGCCTTGGAAATAAGCATAGTAGCTGTTCACTGAGCGCAAATTGCAATTTCCTTGCACCTGCTCATCCCAGAGCTTTTCCAAAGGAGAACATTGGATCAATATCAAGATGATCACAATGATGTTGATCAAAACATTTGACACTCCAATGAAATAAAGAAAGTAGGGTCTGCCCAGATGATGGCCTCTGATTTGATCCAGGAGCACAATCACTGCTAGCTTTCCAATGGTGATTGCAATGATCCCTGAGATCTGGCTGATCCAACTTGTTTGTATGGCCACGACAATGTCCGAGTGTGAAAGGTCCTTCACGTGGGTCCCAAGGCCGAATGTGATCGAGGCAATGAAGAATGCCTCGTTAACTAGACAAAAAAGCTGCAATCAGTCAGTGCCAGTCTTGATAAGTCAGGCTTCTCTACATACCAAAGTCGTCAGGGCCAACCAATAATCCAGAAGGAATCTTCTTGTACATCTCCAATTTGTGTAGGTTCTTGCTGTGAATGAGGATATCCCCAAGGTCGTCATTAGCAGTGACAGAGCGAAGAATGCGGCCGCTTCCCTGGGGAGGACAGTCCAGTCCAAGGCCATGTTGCCGATGCTGAAAATGCACTTTGACTCGCGACAGGCGGCATGGCGAAACTGCACAGAGGTCGGACGGTGATTTTGAATGATTATCAGCTAGCATACTCGGCTTTTGCTTACGAAAAATTGAGTTTGGATTGTGTGACCAATTTTACGTACGAGGGCTGAATTCCTGAAACCTCCTTCAAGAGATGCCGTGTGGCAGCACAGCTGCCAAACTCTAATTAAGCTTCAGCCGAAGAACCCCGGCGTTCACATCTGAGTCGGCAATTCCTATGTCATGCTTTGTATTGAAACCCACCCAACAATGAGCCTGGAGAAACTGAACCCACTACTCAGGGATACATCAAATGACATACCCATGGAGATGGTTCCCCGGGTCCCTTATCTGAAACCATCTTCACAGCAGAATCAACATTCTGTATTTGTCATTTCTATATATCGATGGGTATTAGAAACAGATCGCAAGCCCTGAAAGTACCTAGCCTGAATGAAAGAAGATGCTCCTTTTGACCTGCTGCCTCCGAAGTTGGTAACCGACGACCGTATACCTAGGTAGCCTTATAAGACATTGTAACAGACAATAAGCTGTTCAACAGACTCCATGGCTGCCCCAAAAACAGTTGGTCTCTGTCTTTATGCCTATATTCTGGTTCCCGGATCATCTACCCAAGATCTGCCAAATAGACAGCTCAAATACCCTGCAGAGGCACAACAGACATTTTGGCTTGCCGAGTAACAGGTTCACAGGCATCTTCACACAATACTATGTACCATTTGCCCAATCTTCAAGTTTTACGTTTACACCATGAAGCGATCTGCCCGGGATCTACAGTGGACAAGTTGGGGTTCATAACGTCGTATCCCGTAGGAGGCTGTGGCGGGAACCGGGGATGTTTACCTAAAGTGTCAACAGCATTGAGGCGTGAGCCAGGAATGCGATTTCGGGCCGCATCCGAGAGATTAAATCCTCGAGCCGATGACAAGCCTCTTGGCCACAATTGTACTGCATGAATTTGGAAGCAAGAGGAAACGGTCAGCATCTATTTGTATCATGTGTGCTACAGAAAAATTCAACTACACCTAACTAGGTAATCACCACATCTGCAGTGCCCGGCTTACCTAGATACATTCCTAAGTTTCTCTATTACATGACTCTGCGAGGTTGTTAAAGTTCATAGCTCATGCGATATACTTCGAGTATACTCAATTTACAGTCCGCATAGTAGATTTGAATTCGTATACTTCCGCAAGCTACTGTACGAAGTGGTGAGGTGCCGCCGGAGTTCGTCGTCTTGCCCAAATTTGCACAACATGGCCGAAACCTTCCAGCCCTGACGGCTGATCTGTTACACCTTGACATTCATGGAGACGTGATATCCAGTGCGGACTCGCAAAGAGGCCTCAACTACGAGATGTCCCGAGCCACGCTGGTTGTTGCGAGGGGGGAGTGCTCCAACAGTTCCAGGCCAGCCAAATTTGGAACGCGCCGTTAATCGTTGATATGCCTTCCAAGGTTGGCCTTCTTTGGTTTCGAAATGGCCATGGCAGTTGGGGGATCTGATGATCAAGGCCCACGGGGTAACATACTCAGACATCTGCTCGTTATTGGCGTCCAACACGCAGCGCGAACCTGTTACGGAACAGAATAGCTACTGACTACGGATGTAGTACGAGATCGTGGTAACTTCGAAGACGTTCCCGAGACACATGAAAATATTACATTCTGTCACAGACAGGTTTTATTACTTGTTGATCGTGTGCCAACGCCAAACGATGCCCGGTGTGAATTCCAACGAGGAGGTCTGCAGCGTCACGACTTCATGGACTATTGCTGAAACTTGGGATCATCTCATGCTTACGATTTCGGGTCCTGACTCGCGTGGAGCCCATAAAAATAAATACATGATCACCAGTGTTGACGGAGCCTATGTGCGGGGGCGTCGACACCACCACTGGCATCTCGCCTCCAGGCTCGCAGTATGACAAACTTCAAGTACATGTTGGTTGGCATTAATGAATGGACTTGTCTTTTCAGAGCTCCAAGATCGTCCCGCTTTTTTAAATTTCAAGTATGAAACTATCAATTACTATTTCATCCACCACCTCGCTCAAAGTCAAGCCACCCAAAATCTGGCTCACCTGCGAGAAGCGTGCTCATCTCAGCCTCGAACAGGTCACTGGGAAATGCTTCTGTTTCGGTGTGAGATGACTGCCCCAGATCGTTCGCCTTCCAAAATGGTCCAGCGCCCGTCCCTGCGCCAGGAGTCTTGTCATGATGTGACCCCGTAAGCCTTGGGTCAATGGCAGGCTCCTCAGATTCGTCACGCGTGGTTCCCTCCGGTACCTCCATGTAGGCCGAGGGCGTCCGCGGACAGTCTCCGGAGCTGCTCGCGCTTGGGCTCCCGGATTGCCCGGCCAGGGGGCCTGCATACTGTTGCAATCCTTGATTCCACCTCGTGCTGGTTGGCCACGCTCGGTGCAGCTCGTTGAGCACTTGCAGGCATCTCATCGACATCTCCTCGGCCCTGCCCGACACGTGAGGACAGAGTTGCGGATACCGCCAGAGATATGAAGCCAAAGAGCCACAAATGTAGACGCAAAAGACAAGTATCGCCGGGAAGCCCTCCTCACGCGACCTCATGGCGAAGAAAGCATCGATCTGCTCAAATAGCTCGAGGACATTGGAAAAGAGCTCGTTGGACATGGTGGTCCAGAAGTTCTCCGGTGCCCCTTTGGTCCTGGGAGAAATTTGGTTGTGGGGGTTGTTGATGCTGAAGAGGATCTCATCGAGGTAGATCCTCCGCTCGACAATGTTGCTCACTCGCAGCACCATGACGATGCCGAGGTACGCGAGGTGCATTTGTTCTTCTCTCCACCCACGCAGGTTCCACAGAGACCACTTGTGTCGTTCCGGCAAATCAGCTTCGAACGCTTGTAGTTGTTGCGTCAAGTACTGATACTCGCTCTCTGCCTCCCATGGCTCCGCGGCGCTCATCTTCAGGTCGGACCGACAGGCGCGTCTAGCCACCTGGCCCCAGAGGTTGTGCGATTGTATCAGCGTTGCGAAGAGGCACCGATGCTGCGATTTCGCCGCGCCGGGCTCCGTCTGCGATGGGACGGTACCGGGCAGGACAGATCTTGGGACGGGATGTATCCCGAAGGCAAAGGCGTGCTCGTCACAAGGAAGACGCGCGGTGACATCTTCGGGCGGGAAAGGCGCTGGCGAGCTGTAGCCGGCCTGGAGATTCTCCTGGCTGTGAATCATCCAAAATGTCCTCCTCGCCGACTCGGCACGTATGATCTGTTCGATCGGTGCACCAAGAGGCAATGAGTATGTCTCCTCCCTATGCAGTTTCAAGATCGAGGCCATCCTGACTGCAATCCCCATATCCATGGAGCTCCTGTCCTTCTCGCCATTGCCCCATTCAGAAATGGCAAGCAAGAAGAAACCCTGTGTGCGCTCAAGAGTCGGTCTGTACATTTCCGTTCCAATCATCGCTCGTGCGATTTGTAGGAAATTCTCTGTTGCTCGTATGGACCCGCCATATCGTCGAACCAGGCATGGTGTGAACCTGGCCGAGATAGTGAGGATACAAGTCAGGAGGAAAGGGCTGACTGTGTTGAGGTTGCGTGATATGGACTCGATGAAGATGGCCTTTGGCAGGAAACCAAGCTGAAAGTAGGAGGAGACGAAAACGCGACACCCAGCCACGATCTCTTCATGAGGTGGAAAGTAGACTGCGGCCTTCGGAACCGCCGACGGCGTTGAACGTCGCAGCTTGGCACTGACACGGGCCGCATGAGTGTACAGATGTGCATTGCTCGGGTGCGACGAGCGGTGCCGGTGGCCGTTGGAGCCGGGCGGTACAGCTGAGGCCGACGACGTCCCGCGGACCGGTGCATCGACGGGAAGGGAGGAGCCCGTCGGCAGGCCCTGGACCGGCGAGGCCATCGAATCCAGGCCGGGTGTACCTCGCGAGGACGACGAGGACGACACGCTCAGTCTCTGCGCTGCTGGCCTCCTGCGAAAGTCGCGGTCGACGTCCTTTTCCCCTCGCGTCGGAAACGAGCACTCTTGTGCAGCCTTGGGCCCCGAGGACCGGCACGCCTCGCACGGGGACTGGCAGTCCGGGCCGTGTACACACTTGGTCCGTAGCCTGCGGCACCTTCGACAGGCAACAGTACCTCGCCGTCGCGCAGGAGCAGGACCTTTGCTGTCACTGGATGCCTTTGGCGTGGCGGGAGATTGGAGAGGCGGGGATGGGAGAGAGTTTGCGACGAGGATGCTCCCACCAACTTCAGGGGACGAATCCCTGGACGAGTCCCTCTCTCCAAGCTGCAGCTCGACTTTCATGGCTGGCCGGCGGGAGGTGTGTGCTCAGAAAACGGGGCAGCAGGCACGTGGGGAACAATTTATGCGGCGACACCAGGGCTGGGCTGGGCTGGGTCAGGATGGGCATCGTGAGCAGCTCGAGCTCGGGGCAGCTGCCTTGGAACGGGATTCATCTTCGCAATAAGAGGGCAATTGCAACGACGCCTGCCAGGCAATGCAAGCCTCGGAAACTGACACCGAACCGGACCGGGAATGGGAGTGCGGAGAGTGATACGCGGGCCTCCAAGTCGTCGATGGTGGAGGCGGCCCAAGCGGAGCAACTCCGAAATGTTCATGCGGGCTGGGACGATCCAAGGGCCCCCGTCTTCCCCACAGATACCTCTGATATCGGGATCGACACCTGATAACTGGAAGGGGCCTTATCTTGATAGGTGAAAGTAGCTCACGTAACCCCAAAACTCGGCGCCCTGATTCGCAGGCCCGCCAGATACGCCCCATGCAGCCCGGAGGGCGCCGGGAATACTGACAACATTCATTGACTATAAACTTTGGGGGCCTGCCAGTAGGAACATTTGCATTTATCAAAATTGTAGTAACACCTGATATAACTCCAACGAGCTTGGTAAGCCTCCGTAATCGCTGCGGTTTATCCCATGGTCTTGAAAACGTACCAAATCAGACCCCAGAATATCTGATGGTCTTCTCTTCCCACCGTCGGGGGTGGTACAGTATCTTCTTCACCTGCGACTCGTCAAGGGCCTCATGCAGTCACAAAAGGTACTGGTCGACTGCAGTAAGATGTGACGGCCTTTTGGCTTTTTCTCGGCGAACCAAGCGAGCAAAAGAAGGGCATTCCGCACCTGCAAATGCGAAACAACCTTGAGGACGCGTTCATGATCCATATCTGGACAAGAAGAGAAAAGAGGGGAAAGGCGCTGGGACAAAGTTTTGACTGGAAACTAAACAAAATTCTCCACCCAGATTCGTTGTCCTTGTCGTTGTTGACGCGGATTCTAGAAGCCTAATGACTCGGAAGCAGAGTGTCTGGCATGGCCAGGCGATTTGAAAGTACTATGTGCAAGGACCCCCTTCCCTCTGTTGAGCTCGAGTCATCATTCTTCATACCTAGCTCGCCTGTTCGAAACCGGAGACCGATATGGGATAGATCACATCCAACACGACGGACAACAGGAGCAGCGATTTCGGACACGGCACAAATCGCTTGGAGCGACGGTCGGAACGAATGCTTCGTTAATTGCGGCCTTCGCCCTGTGCTTGAAGCTATATATACGTGTACGGACAGCAACTTCCAGACAGACGATGGAATGAATGCACAACTGTAGTTGCAACGTTGCAAAGCGGAGCGAAGGAAATCCTTTGGATCCTGCGTCGGGCTAAGCTAACGTCCACTACCTAGGTACATATGTACAAAGTAGGTATCCCTTCAGAACGTGAAAGCTGGAATGTTGATGGTACCGATATTCCATGTCACTCCGCCATCGCTGGAACTCACTATGGTTTCCATATGTCAGCAGTGTGTCGATCCTGGCTGCAGAGAAGAAATATAGCTTATTGTTGCGAGGGGGTCAAGACTCATTGAAGACGTCTTTCACTTCTAAGGTTCCTCCTCACGACGCACTCCAACGCAGCTAGGAGGACAGAGGAAGATCTAGGGGGGGAGAGAGAACGGTAGAGTCCACTTACTCGAGCCTGTGGCCCCACCGGAAAGTGCTAGGGTCGAGCTGTAATCGGGGTCCGCGCCGCTCAGAACAATCTCAGCATCGATCCACTGATGAGCAGGAACGGTGCCGCAGTCGGTTGCGGCACACTCGACCGCTGAGCCCCAGCCCTCAGCATAACCGTCGCTGGTCGAGAGGGTCGAGACGACCGCGCCATTCAGGGAGACGGTCTGCGTGTAGTTTCCGGTCGAGGAGTCATACTGGTCTGTCGATATTCATAATCAGTCGGCGTCCACAAGCTGCCCGCTCGAGAAGGTCTTGGCTCTTACATAGCATTGTGACTTGCTGCGCGCTCGCCGCTGCGTGGCTTTGGCCTTGGATCACTTCTTGAGAAGTAGCTATAAATGCAGACTGCTCAGCTCAACTGACCCGAGCGAGCAAGATATTGATCATGACAAGCCGGTATGAAATGATCACAAACGGCTGGTCTCCTTGAGCGTATAGGCAAAGACGCTCCAGGTGGAATCTGTGCATTGCTGTTCATTGCAATCAGCACCTAGTCTGATATGTGTGGTCTTGCTCGAGTAGCGTCACGCAAGACACGTCAAATGTGGACATCTTTGAGCAACGGCAAGGTTGACGCACATAACAATCCGCGATGCTTTGAATCAAGTCGCCGGCAGATGTTCCCATACCGACCCACAGAGAGAGGTCTCCTTGGTTGTTGGACGGGGCATCGGGCAGGACCAAAGTCGCCGTGGCCGACGTGATGTACGTGCTAGAAGACGTAGGTCCAGTGCTGAAGTATGGTCCCATGGCAGCGTCGACCGTGGCCACAGAGGCCGCGATGACAGAGAGAATACGGCTCGCGGAAGGCATGACTGATGACTATATGTTGGCCCAAAATGTTATTTGGATCCCACGGAGAAAGATGCAGTGCTGATATGACAAAGATGTAAGAGAGAGGTAGAGAACGGCGAGACAACGAAGTATTTGTAATTACGGGAGTCACAATTGAGTCGAGGAAATTCTCTGCGCGTCTCATACACCGAAATTTGGCGATGATGCTCTTTGCAACGTTGTGTATTCACATAGCAAGCTAAACAGAGCCAGGACCTACCCATGCGCCGTATTGGATTTGAGGATCCATTGGCGGCATTTCTCCGTTCTGCGCATGAACCCCCATAGTTAACTAGGAGTGGTCTACTCTTTGTCAGGATCTCGGCACAACACCGCCGCATTTGCCTCAACAAGCCTAGATGCTACAGTGTCACGGGCTCCGGACGTCGATACGGTAGCATCTCCACAACGTAACACGTATATACGCCACTCGTTCACACTCGTGTCTTGTGCACATTTCAAGCCGTCCAAACTCTATTCTCGGCAGATGGGACTTGAGACAAATTTGACAGTGCGCATGGCCAACGAGGGCGACGTCGCTGTATTCGATTGTTCTGGAGCTATGGGGTAACGGTGTTTTCCCTCCAATCGGCCCGCTAACGTTTTGCCCTGGTCTTGAGGACTTCCAAGGTTGGGTAAGGGACATGGACAAGCCAGAAGAGTAGGTAGTAGACCTCTTGGCTTTAGCGTGGCCTTGCAAGGTAGGCCTGTGTTTCTGGCTGCGCATCCTGGCATCCCGAACGAGGATACTACCCTTGGGAACCTACTCTGTATTCCTCGCCATATAAACATCTTTCCAACACACCGGCGTCCTCCAACACGTGGAATGAGAAATGAACAATGCAACGCTTATACTTGTGTTTCTCCTCACTGATTAGAGGATAGATCGAACCTCTTGGCGTCAGAGATGAACTAGTCCCGGTCCATGTTTGTGCATGAGGCCACGCAACGGGGGACCACACAAGTCAGAATTGCCCATGATCATCTCCACTGCATGCCATCCGTCTATCCGTTGCGGCCTCTTTCCCCGGCGGACTCTGCGGACTCAGCAATCGTTGGCTCTCAAATGCGACTCTACTTAGGCAGCTCGCGAGGCATACCTAGGTATTGTCTACCTAGGTACTTTCAGTCACCACTATGTTCAATAACAAGAGCGGCTTGGTATTAATTCTCGATGCCTAGGTACTCGGTCCGAGGTTCCACAAACCTTGGAAGGCTGTCAAACTTCAAAAACTCGCAGGCCGCCGTCAAGACATGTCCAGTATCAACTGGGCACGCCTTGGCCCTCACGTTGTCCGAATTCCTTGAAAAGGCCGGGCAGGATGCTGGCTAGATTGGTGAACTCCGTCTGATCGTGCAGGAAATGCTCATAGGCAAGTTTCTCGCCGGCCAGCCACCTTTTGATCCCGAGCAGACCACCAATCTTGTCCAGGGAGACGTCCAGGCCTAGCACGTTGAGACGCACTTCGTGGGCAAGATAGTACCTGCTCCGCAGCTCGAGGCCGCCCTCATTCCTCCGCCAGAGGTGTATCATATCACCAATCTTCATAGGAAGCGTCTTATCCCAGAGTACGCCGCACGCGGCAGTCTCGTAGCCGGCCTCCCTCAGCTCGTCCCACGACCCCAGCCCGAAGTAGCTCGGCTCTTTGAACTCGATGCGCACCTCCAAAAGATGGGTTCCTTCGTACTCGCTGACCGTATGCATGGATCCTAACCACCTTTGTCGATGCGGCAGGTCCTCCCTCTCCAGGAGTGGGATCTCCCTTCCCGTCTTCCAGTCCCTCTTCGCTTGAGCAGTATACTCGCTTTTGGTGAGCTTTGCGTATGTCGACTGCACATCGCGATGTGCGTATGGGTACCACAGGGCGTAGCGCTCTCCCTCGACGCTGTGCCACCAGAACCACCACTCGATCATTTCTGCCGTGCAGCCCGGGAACTGCGTCTTGGAGGTGACGTATGCGGTGCCGTCGGGGAAGGCATGCCACCCGTTCTCGGCCGGGTGGTCGCCGGGGTCCAGAAGCTTCCGTATCTGTGCGAGCGGCAGGACGTCCTCGTTTGGGTTGCCGATGGGCCGGGGGACGGCGCCGAGTGCTTCTCGCCGGATGTAAAGCGGCGAGGTGCGGAAGTAATGTGCGTAAGGTTTGGCGGCGACGCGCCGTCGCATGTCCTCGTGATGACGCTGTGTTTCAAGGGGGTAGTACGTCACGGGAACGAGGGCAGGATCTTGGGCCCGGCGGTCGTCCGCATGGGACTCCCCGACAGTGACTCTGGGCTCGCTCGCGGGGGCCATGGTGTCTTGACTGGCACGTAGGCTTCCAATAAGTGACTGCAAGGCTTTGGTCGGGGGTTGGAACTGGAATGTGACGAGATATAGAGTTCTGGATCGGAAGGAAAACCAACATGAAAGACGTGCAATGATCGCTAATTTGTAATGGGGTCCTCATCCACGTCACACGTGATATTGCACACTTCCACGCAACGTAAAGGTCTTCGAGGTGAAGAGCTAATCGTGAACTCCAGGCGATCATGTAGCACGTTTAAGTACCAGACCCTTCGCCCACGCATCAGAGGCATAGATTGGGTGTTGCTGGCCAAGTACCTAGGTAGGTATTTTGTCGCCGAGGTTTAAGTATGTAGTTGGGGTACATGTGACTGGCCTAAGAGAGGTCCCCTTCACTGCAGCCACGGCATGTTTTGCGGGGGTGGCCCTGCTGTAGAGGCATTGACAGGGCACAACCATTTGTATTTACCTGATTAAGCAAGTAAGCCCATAAAACGTCCCTGTGTATCCGGTCCGATCCGGTCCGCGGCGGTCCGGAGGGCCAAGCCCATGGGAAACCGATTTCCGTATTGGGACTAGCGGGCATTCACGTCAGTGAATGCCGGCCTACAAAGACCGCGTTACACGCCAGATAAATTCATTTCTTTCCTTCTAATCAACTATCCTTTTAACTGCTTTACTAACCCCATCTATCGTAAAGTCTAAAGTAGAACAGAGGGCTAACTATTGTAGATATATAAAAATATTTATTTTTATTAAAAAACTTCTAAATTTACAAAAAGCGTACGCAAACAAACTGATAATTGCGAAATAAACGCAAAAACGACATTCTCTCATCTTCCCTACTACCCTCTTTATCTATTAACTATTACAATAAACCTTACTAAATCTCCCAAGCCACTAGGCAACCCCTCTTAAGTTCCAAAAGGTTCTTATAGTTACTCTTTAAGAAACTTATTTGCTAGCCTAGAAAGCGGCCTAGGCAGTGGCAATTAAGCTCGTTTACTTAGTTAAAAAGGTAGCAAAGCTAGAGAAGCTTTAATATAATTGCAAAAAAGCCTTATAAGCAAAAACCTTTTAAGCCTTTTCTCTACAAAACAAAAAGGCTTTAAAAACACCAATATAAAATTAAGAAAAATAACAAATTGCCTCGCTAATTAATTTAATAACTAAATAGCTAATTAAGTTGCTTTAAAAACTAAAGTTAATAAAAATTAAGCAATCTTTATTGCACTTTATAAGCAGCTAATTAAATAAATTATAATAATTAATACTAAATATAGTAAAATAATAATATATATTAGAAATATTAATATTAAGCTAATAAGCGCTGGCTATTATAACGCTAATACTTTTAAAGCTAGCCTTTTAACAGCTATTAAGCTTAACCCAGCGCTGCAACTATACACAGGCATTAATACTTAATGTAAAGCTTATTATTTAAATAACACCTTAAACCTTAATAGTTTCTATAGCAACTTAAAATAGTGGGAAATCTTTATTAAAATAAAAAAAAGCTATTAAAGAGACATTTCCACAAATAATTCTAAATTATTAAGCCTCTATTAATGCAAAATATATATATAAGAACAAAGTAACATTTCCTCTTTATTTAAAGATCTCTTACGCTAATTATACTACTTTAAACCGCCTTTAGCAAATATAAATGTTGCTAAAGAGCGCATTAATTCCTTATAAAAACTAGGCGATAAAAGTTGCTTTAAAACTCTTAAGAAACTGTTAATAACTCTAAATATAAATAAAAGCTTATTATTAACTAATTTAAGCGCTATTTATTAAAAGCATTATTTAAGTTTTAAACAACTATAATACTATTTACTCTCTCTTATTTATACTTATTACTTTTTTATTATTTAAAAATAAAGAGTACTATAACTTTTTATAGCGCCTTAGAGAATTTCTTTTTATTTATTAGCATATAATTAATAATTTAAAGGCATTTGCACAGTTTTTATAAATAAAATTAAAATATATTAGCTAAGCTTATATAGCTAGATTTTTTGCAACGTTAATTAGCATAATTATACAACTGCTTAAATTGTTAAAGAAATTGTTATTTGTACATAGCTTAAGCAGTAAAGTTGCATATTTATAGCATATTAGCTATTATAGTATAATTACATAGCGCTACTATGCTATATTATAGTCTTAAAGTCTCTTTAGCTACTTTAAACTGCTTAGGCACTATTAGCCTAGTATTTGTTAACGCTACTATAACCTTTATAATCTTAAACCTTAAATCTAATAACTATACTATTTTTTTAATTGATTATATACCTGCTAATGCCAACTAGAAAAATAACGCTGCTTTTAACGCTGCTTTTATTATAGCAGCTATAGCTTATAAGAGTAGCAATAAGTGCTATAATTATAATAAAATTAGTTATTAAGCTAAAGACTATTGTTATAAGGTGGTATTTCCTAAGCTATATTAACTAATGGGCTAAAAGGTTACTTTAAAGGGGGTGCTTTTTAAAGACAATAAGGCCTTTAACAAGATAAAAACCTTTTTTAAAAATAAGTATAATACTTATTCTTTTACTTTCTGCAAACTTTAAGTTTATTTTATAGTTAATAATAATAAAGATAATAATAAATAAACAATTAACCTAAGCTTTTTTAATTGCTTAGCGGATAATTAATTTAACGCTAACCTATAGTTTATTATTAAAACCTAGCTAAAAAATAAAGAGTAAAAATGCTATAACACTTATTATATAAAAGTAAATGCAAATAAAAACCCTTTTTTACTATAAAATAAACACTTTATAAAAAAGAGTAGTAGCAACCCTTATAACCTTTTTAAGGCACAACTGCCTTTAGATAAAGAATTTATCGTTTTCCTTAACTATAGCTGTTTATTAGTATACGTTTCTTATAGTTTAGCAACTAAGTTGTAAACTAAACTATATTAGATAAGGTAGCTAACTATAATATATAGCATTAGAGGAAAAGGTCTGCTTATAGACTAGGACGTTATTATTAACGGCTAATTTACTATAACAAACGGCTAATTAAACAGCTTTTTAGTAGCAGGTGGCATTGTACCTAACGGCACATTTTTAAGCAATCTTACACTTAGCAAATTAATATTTTATAAATAAAGCATTATTTGCAAAGATAACCCTTCCTATAGCTAATTAATTACCCTTTATATATACTATAGCTAACTAACTCTTTTACTTAATTAAATAACCTTAAAACCCTATTATATAAATAAGTAAAGTTACATAATAAAAAAGGCTATAAAGCTAACAAATAAAAAACTAAAGGCATAATAAGGCAAAAGCACACTTATAAATAAACTTAATATCTTTTAATATTTTTAAGAGTATAAAACGTATTTTTTTTAGCTTTTTTAACTTGGCTAAAAAGAAAACTAAGGTTATTTGCAAGCTTGTAAAGGTATAGTATATAATTAATATAAAAAACAACCCTTTATTTAAGCAAGCCTTACAATAATATAATCTAGCCTAAAAATAAGCAATTTGCAACTTTGTTAAAGTATATAATAATAAGCTAATATAGCTAAACAAGTCTTCTTAGGCCTCTACTTTATACCTTATGCTAAAAAAGCTACTTAAGCAAACTATTAAACTTAATAAAAATAACCCCTAAGTAATATAACGCTTTTGCTATAATTATCGCAAGATTAATGCTTATACTAAAAAGCATACACACTCTTTACCTAACACAATAAATTAAATCCAACATGCAGCAGGCTATTATTAGTATGCGTTCTTAAACTTAAAAGATAGGTTTTAGCATATCTTTATCTGCTTGTCTAATTGCAAAAAAACTATCTTTTTTACTTTTAATAGTTTATATAAATAAATTATAATGCTGTTTAGCTTAACAAATGCACCTATAACCTTTTAAGCACTAATTAAGGAAATTTTTAAGCTTTTCTAAAACTTTATTTTTAGACTATTAAATAATATAGCAGTCTAGGCTAACTCTCTTTATTAACTTTATAAGAGATTGCTTCTTTTATTTACACGCTTAAAAAAATATAGCATACTTTTTAACACTTATAAATCTATTTTATTTTATATAAAAGGCATTTTTCTTAGCTTTATTATCAACGCTAAAAGTATTAAGGCAGACTTTTCTAAGGTTATTGCTATTAGAGATTGCTTTAAGCCTATTATAATAATTAAAGTTTATAGCTTTATAAACATTATAAGCTACTTTTATTACTTTATTAATAACTATTTAGCTAAGTTAAACCTTTTTATAAATTATTATATAAAACTAAAAAAAGCCTTTATAAAGCTATTGCTAAAAGCTAAAAAGCAATAGCAGCACATTTGCAATCTTATTATAACCCTTTTATTAATGTGCATTTTTAACTAGCAACTGCTCTGCATAATTAACTTAAATGCTAGTTAAAAATATGCTAGCGCTTATTTTCTATAGCTTTATCTTAACTCTTAAACTAGCAAGCAAGCTTTTTACCTTATTGCTTACTTTTTAAAGAAGTTTAATAAAACTTAAACTTATTATTTAGCATAAGAGCAAAAACTTTTAAGCATCTTTTTAGCACTTTAGCATTAAAAACATTAGATATAGAGTACTAAGGTTACTATAATAACTAATTATAAAAGCCTTAAAACTATTAAAACAAAAGCTAATTAACTACTATAAATTATATAATGCTTTAACGCTATAAAGCACTATAAGATCTATATTTTTTACTGCTTTAACACTATAAATATTTTCGCAAATTACCTTTTTAAACTACCTAATATACTTATTAATACATTTCTCTTTGCTAAAACTAGCAAGGAGAAAAAGGTTAACAATAATTAGCTAGCACCTAAGATTAAGCATTCTTATAAATTAAATTAGCTTAATTTGCAAATAATCTTTAAACACCTACTATCTAAAGCAAACCTTTTAAAGGCTATTAACCCTAACTAAGCATATAAGCACTTTATAGTTTATAATAATAGTTTTTATAAGTTAATTAAGTATAAGCGCCTGCTTAGCAACCCTTTATACTTAAAAGGCCTAGCTGCAAATAACATTGCCTTGCTAAAAGTATCTAAATTTAAAAACCTCTTAAAGTTAGCACAACAGCTTTATTTAAATTAGGGTTACTATATTATTAGCAATATAGTTTACTATTTATTATATAGCTTTTAGCACTTAAAACTAATTTTAGCTGCTTAGCAAACTATAATAAAGTGCTTTTATTGCTAACTAATAAAAAAGCTAAACCCTACCCTTTTTAATCTAAAACTAATAACTCTGCCACTATTTTTTGTAAAATAAGCAATTAATTTTATAGTAATTAACAGCGTTTTTATTTTAATTGCTATTAAGTATGCCATAGGCTAGGTTAAAGCCAAAGTTACATTAAACTAAACGTTTACTAGTATTATACCTCTTTTTACAAAGATTACTAATATATTTAAGCTACTAAGAAAACTAATCTCTAATAACGCTAGCTGCTTTAAGGGTAAAAAAGCTTAAGCGTAGCATTGTTGTTATAGGTTAACTATATAGCTTATTATGCTAATAAAACCTTATAGGAATAGCAAAGTTAAAAAGGCAAACGGCAACCTTAAGCTTATACTTATTTGCAAATCAATAACTAATTTTATATATAATTTAAAAGCTTTTATATATTGCGCCGTATTAATTTATAATTAAACCTCTAAGTAATCTAGTTACTTTCTCTACTTTTTTTTATTTAATATAACTCTTATAAAGTTAAAAAACGCCTCTTTAATATCTAACTTTATAGCTTATACTTATAACCTTATTAATAATAAAAAGATTACCTTTAACAAAAAATGTTACGACTAAGGCCAAAGAGGTCTGGTTGTGAAGTGCAGGGTTAGGGTTTGCCGAGGCCTTATAAGGACCCTCTGGCAAGGCCGTACAGAGGCCGGCACTTCCTCTTCCCTCTTTAAAATTTAATTCTATATAGTAGCTACACCTAAGCAATCAATCCTTTCTTTCTCTATAGCTAGTATAGTCATCTTGCCTAATAATCCTTTATATCTAACAGTTTTAAATCTTTTTTTATTACTACTTAAGATGCCTTTACAAATAAAATAAGGCACTAACACCTTTAATAGAGAAGAGTCTTTGTATTAGGCTACCTAACAATAAATGCTTTAAAAGAAGTTATCTAACTTAAATAATATATGCCTAAGATGATAATCTAAGGAGACACTTAACAAACCTTTATTTAACAGATTTGCTACCCTTAAGTGAATGATTTAAGCTTTGCTTAATAATAAAAATAAGAGTTTATTAAAAGATTTAAACCTTATTATTAAGAAACTCTTTGCTGATTATACTATAAGCCAATATTAGACTTAGAGGTCTAAGGTTTTAATAGCTTAAAAGGCAGCACTAAAAAAGCTAGGTAGTTTAACTAACAAGGCTATTCACGCCTACGGCAATCTTGAGCTAATTGCCTAATGCTAATAGGATGCTTACTGCTAGGGCAAAGCTTAAGGAGACAAAAAGCTTTGCAGCTAATATAAGTTTAATTAAGATAAATTATAAAAGTACTCTTTTAAATTTTAAAAAAACTATAATAATTAAAGACTTATAGTGTTTAAGCAAATTAATAAACTTAGACAACGTAAGGCTTAAACACTATAATAATTTTATAAGATCTTAAAAGCTCTGGAATTTTCTATAAAGCTATATCTAACTAACAAGCAATAAGCTTTAACCTTTTTTTATAAGCTTTAGCTATAATTAAAAAGCAAGCTTATATGCACTTACGCTAATTAGAAAATGTTTATAAAGCAATAGAAAATAGTTAACCTTGCTGATAATTACTAGCAGGCTATTTTAAAAAAGCTTTGAAAATAATATAAAACTAATTTCCTAGGCAATACATTATCTAAGGCATTAAAATGTTATAGGGGAAATAAGCCTTTTAAGGATTTTAACTAACCTAAAGATATATTATACTATAATCCTAATAATCTTTTACAATTTAAAAATAATCAAAGTTTTAAAGGCTAAAGTTAAAGCTTAAGAGAGAATTATATTAGTTATAGCAATCGCAGTAGTTATAATAGTTAAGGCTATGGAAATCATTGTAGCAGATCTAACCCTAATAAAAAAGAATTTCTACTAAATTAGGCTATTAAGGGAAATGGCAATAGCAAAAACTCGTTTAACAGTTGGGATAAAAGACCCTAATGCTATGTTTATAACTCTCTAAATTACTTTGCTAATACTTGCCTAAATAAAAAAAGGCAAGCTAATTAAATTACTTTTAAAAATAGCAATATAGGCACTTAGTAATAATTACAGGGGCTAGAAACCCCTATAATCTAAAACTAAGGGGATAATCTAGCTAAAGAGATACCTGAGACATTAGTCCTAATAGCCACAATAATAATTATAAAGGCTTATATTAAGGTGCTAAAGTCATTATTAGTTAAGGTAAAAGTTAATATAAACACTTAGTTTTTTATTGACCTTATTAGTATTTCTTTTATTAAAAAGCATAATTTAAATAAAGCACCTTTGTCTACTATTTCTTTTATTGGGATTTCTTATATTCTCATTAAGATATATAACGTGTATTAGATTCCATTTGTTATATTTAATTTTTATAAAAAATATATTAAGCTTTGACAACCATATATAGCAATTAAACAAAAGCAATATAAGTTACTTTTTCTCTTTAAAATGCCAGCTATCTAGAAAAGAAAGATGATTTTAAACGATACAACCTAGCAATAGTATCAAAGGAATAACAGCTCCTAGATTAAAATTATGTTAGCTTGCGCGTTTAAAAGGATAATAAAAAACTAAGCATTTTATTACATTGTCATTGCATCCCCTAAGAATAATTCCAAATATATACTAAAAAAAGATAAAAATAGATAAGATATTAGAAAAATGCTTTAAGATAAAACTAAAGATAAACTATATAATTTAGAAAATTTATTAAAATACTTATGCAAATATATATTAATATTCTTTGATTTAAACAAAGCTAAAAAATTATTTTTAAAGCAATAAGCAAACTATGCTATCCTACTCTAGAAAAGAGCAACCCCTTTATATCTTCCTATTTAACAACTCTTTAAGAAAAAATTAAAGATCTTTTATAAATACCTTAAAAAGTAATTAGCCTATAGTAAAATTTGCCCTAGCCAAAGTTCTGCTGGCGCTTTTATTCTTTTTGCTTTTAAAAGCAATAGTAGACTAAAGCTATGCATTAACTACTATAGACTTAATAAAGTTACTATTAAAAACCGCTATCCTTTCTTACTTATATTAGAGATTCTAAATCGTCTCTTAGGATTTAAAGTATTCTTTAAGATTAATCTCACTAATACTTATTATTAAATTTAGATTAAAGAGGGTAATAAGTGGAAAATAGCGTTTTAAATATGCTATAGGCATTATAAGTATTTGGTTATGCTATTTAATTTGATAAATGCCTTTATAATATTTTAGAATTATATTGCTAAGGTTTTTAGTAATTATATTAATGTTTTTATTATAATATATTTAAATAACATCTTTATTTTCTTGCTAGACAAGAAAACTTACTAAAAGCATCTTTAAATAGTTATAGATTGGCTAGTGTAGAATAAACTTTATACTAAACTATTAAAGTATTTTTTTTTTAAAATAAAGTAGAGTTTTTAGGATTTATTATCAATACCTAAGGTGTTTAAATAGACTTTTAGCGGGTTAAAACCATCTAAGACTAGCTAATACCCATAATATACTAAAATATTTAAAGCTTTATTAGATTTTGCAATTTTTATTAATGCTTTATCCACCGGTTTTTAAAGATTGCGCAGCCTTTAACAAGCATATTAAAAAGCATAAAGCAGGGCTGGAAACCCAGATTATTTAATTTAAAAGTGTTAAAGTATACGCTAGCTTTTAATGCCTTTCGCTAGCTTAAATTAGCTTTTTATATTGCCTTACTTTTATGTTATTTTAACTTAGGAAAACTCTGCTAATTGCAAACTAATACTTTTAGCTATGCTATTTTAAATATTCTCTCCTAAGCATAAAAGAAAAACGGTAAAACAGCATAGCATTTAATTATATTTTGGTTTAAAAAGCTAAGCAATGTAGAGAGTAGATAGGAGACATATAACCAAAAGATATTTGCTATTGTATCATTATTTAAACAATGGCGATATTATCTAGAGAAAGCCCAATTCCCTGTCTTTATTCTTTTAAATCATCTTAACTTTAAAGGATTTATAAAAGCTAAAAAGCTAACAGTAAAACAGATTTATTAGCTTATATACCTATTAGGGTTTGATTTCTAGATTAAACATATCCTAAGCAAAAAGAATCCGGCTAATGCGCCGTCCCAAAGACCAAACCATATTAAAAAGCATTTTTAACTGCCGCCGACAGCTTTTACAAACTTTTATTCTAAGATTATCACTTTTATCTAAGCTAGCATTACAATTCTAAAAAACCTAAAAGCTAAAAACTAATTAAACTTAGCTAATTTATAATTGCATTTAATTACATAAACATATAATATTAAAGTATACAATAGCACCTAAAAGTATAATTAAGCAGATATATAAAACTTGTTTAATAATTAGCTTAATTCTATAAACCCAGCGCTAAATAAAAAACAATTATTCTTAAGAGGCTTAGCAAGCATTATAGCCGTTAGCTTTAACATATATGCTACGCTGCTTTTCTTTTTATTAATAAAATTAATATAAATTAGATAAAAGCTAGATCTAAGGATCTAAGAGATTAAACGTGCGTTCTTTAGCAATTGCTTTAACATATTACTTTAAAAATATAAGGTAAAAAATAAGCTTTTATACTATTATTTATGCGTATATATTTTTAAATAGCAGGCGCTGCGATAAAAAATTTTAAAGGTTCTTTATAATTTGCTGCTAAATAGATATTAGGGATTTTAACAAACTCTAGCCAATATTAGCCGCCTATTTTTCTAGGAAAAAATAAGAAGTAATATTAAAGAGTATATTATTGGGTATCTAACATATTAATAAAGCTTTTTACGCCGCTATTATTTATACAGCAAATTAGCTAGCCTACTATAGCCGTCTAAGCCTATAGCTAAGCTATTAATAGATTTTGTCACTAGTCTACCAATAGTCTAGCATAACAATAAATTAGTTAATATAATCTTTGTAGTTATAAATTAATACAGCAAAATATTATTCTTTTTCCTAGTGCTAAGGGATATTAATGCTTATAAACTTACTTAGCTATTTTATGCTAAAATTAAAACTAAGTATAGGCTGCTTAAAGGCATTGTATTAAATAGAGGTTTAATCTTTACTAGCTAGTTCTAGAGAGCGTTAATAAACAAAAGCATAGCTCTTAGATTTTCAACAGCGTTTTATCTTTAAATAAACAAATAAATAAAGTAAATAAACTAAACATTAAAGTATTACCTTTAATATTTTATTAATAATTATTAAATAAACTAAGCTATATTATTGCTATTAGCGCATTTTATAATAAATTTTATCATTAACTTAATAAATAATAAAACACTAACGTAGATATACACCAAGCAGGACACAATACTAAGCGGGACACTTTTTCGCTCTACCCAAAAAAAACCCTAAATTTCGCAACCATATTAATTAAAATCAACTAAAACTAATCGAAACTATATATATTAAACATATTTTAATTATTCTTGCAAGTTTATGCATTATGCCTAGTCTTTTTGCATATTCTATAGCGCCGTTGACTTAGTCTAGCCTAGACCAAATTCTTACTATCTTTACTTCTTTTATAAGCTAGACGCTTTTCTTTTTCCTTTGCATTAATTAAATCCTTTACATCTTATATATAAAGTAATCCTCCTTGTTGTATATATAATTTTTTAGCTCGCTAACATTTAAAAAGTGCTTAGCTAGCTTTTTAAAGGATTTTAGTCTCTTATGTTAAAAAAGACACCGTATGCGCTAATAACTGCATACTCTTTGCTAATAGATTAATAATCTTTAAAATTAGTGTAGGAAAGCTTTTTTAATAGTATAAGATTTAACTTTTAATAAAAGTAGATTGTAAAACGGCCTATGTTAAATTATATAGTGTCTAAGAAGTCTAGGTTTTAGGCTAGGCCTAAGGGGGCAATTTAAGTGTTAGTGTTTATAACTTAATATTAAAACGAGAAATTATAGATTTTAAATCAAAAGGTAATAAACCTGCTCCTTTAAAACCCCTATAAATATTTTTTAATGTTAAAGTAGCTTTGTGTGCAGCGTAAAAAGCTAAAAAGAACTTAGTCTTGTTAATATATATAATGCAGGCTTTAATAAATATATTAATTTCTTAATTATACGCCTGCTTTAAGACACTAAAACATTTAATATTAAGTAGCTAAAGTAGATAAAATAAATAAAAAGGCATACAAAGAGTAATAATATTCTTAGACTTGCAATATTTCTTAAAATCGGCTAAATAGTAGCTTTTATGCTTATTAAAGAGTAATATTTAATAAACACCTTTAGTCTAAGGTATAATATATTTATTAAAGTGCTCAATCTATTCTATAGCAATTAGGTTATCTATCCATCCATTAAGAGTTATTGCAATAGCCTAATTGTTAGAAAAACCGCCTTTAATATACTAATTAGCTAGGTAGATTTTAACCTTAATGATAAGCAACGGCAGCATACACTAGCCATCTACACTAATATATTCAATCGCTATCGCCTATTAATAGTTTCTAAGCTAGATTAATTTAGCCCATTTTTATTAATTAAAGCATATAACCATTATTTTAAGCTATGCAACGCCTATTATAAAGCTTATCTTGTTAAAGTTATATAAATTATAATTTTAAATTGCATATTTGTTGCATATATTGCGTATAAGCTTAAATTATGCGTTTATAAAGGCTAGATTTTTATATAAAGCCCTTTAATAGTTGTAAATATAATTAATGCGTGTTTTAAGCTATAGTTGTAATATAACGAATCTTTGCGCCTAACGCGTTTTAACGCATTCGCCGCTATAATTGCAAAGCAGCAAATTAGCCATTTCTTTAACCTTTGCCAGCGTAGGCAAAAATCTTTACAAATTATAATTAAGTATATATTAAATAATTGCCTTTTCTTTTAAAACCGTTAATTTTTTATAGTTAGCGCAGGTATCTTATCGTAAACGTTAGCTAGCTATTCTATAAGCAAGTATTAAATAAGAGATATTAAAGATTTTAGATACGCATCGAATGCTTAATTTTAGATTGTTTTAGATAGCTTAGATAGCAAGGATAATATCGCTTTCTTTCGATTTATTTATCGTTCGTTTTAGTTGGAAAAAACGCGGTCTAAAAAAAAAATATTGGGTAGGGCGAAAAAGTATCCCGCTCAGTGTTATGTCCCGCTCGGTGTACATCCACGTTATTTAAAGTATTATATAAATTTCTCCCTTTATTTTTTCTTAGACCTAGTAAATTTAAGAAAGCATACAGCAAAGGCGCCGCTTACCTAACAAAGGCAAAGAAAATTCCAGCAGTTAATAATAAGCTAAAAAAATTGCAATAACTTTAAACATTGCTATAAAAGCATTAAACATAGGCAAATAAAATAGCAATAAAGTATTATAATTGCAAACATTAGCTTATATTTTTTAATATAAGATTATAGGTATTATTATCTATAAAAAACCTTAAGCTTTAAAGACCTAGAAAACTCTAACTAAAATATATTAAACCCTTTAAAGTTATTAGGAAAATCAATCGCTAAGTATACTAGTTAATGCTGTTAAAAAAGTACTCTTATAGGCATAATATCTTTTATATTAGCCTTTTAAAACTATAAAAAAAAATTAAGAAAAGCTAACATAAGGGCTAGCAAACCTACCTAACCTTAAGAAGGATAATATAAAATAAGAGATTAAGAAGGTTTGTAATAAGACGATTCTAGACAATAATATCTATTATTTAATAAAGTAAAAAGGCTAGCTAAGTAAATATAATAAATAAATCCTTAAAAATAACCTAAGGAATGCTAAACAAGCTATTTAGCAGTATAAAAAGTCTAAAGGGAAATGTTACTAGGCAAGAGAGAATTAGGCTAATAATTAGAATAAACCAACTAAAATCACTTAAAGAGGTTAACCAAAGAAAAAAAATTAATAACCTAAAGGGTTAAAGAACTATTTTATATTTGCAAAGGCACGCTAGCCTAAATATCTTAGTTAATATTATCAAATAAAATAAACTATAATAAAAATAGACTATAATACTAGACATTTATTCTCTAAAATGTAATCTAGGATAAACCCCTGCTTATTTGCCAAAACGGGAAATATAACAGTTTTAGCAAATCTAAGACTACTCATTTAAAATAATTATAATAGCACTATAACCATTGCTAAATTAAAAAAACTTGCCTAGGCGCAGGATTTAGAAATTTAAGGTTAGAACATGTATATCTTAGCCTATATTAATAATACCCTAAATTAATAATTTCTCTTAGAAAACTTGATTACTAGGCTTAGGGCAAGGCAAAGCGGCAATATTTTTGCAAGCGCTGCATTAGCGCATTCTAATAACACTATCCCAGCTTATAAAACTCTTGTTAATAATTGCAAAGTTATTATCTATTATTTCGTTAAGGCTTATTTTACTTAATTAAATATAAAATATAGATATTTATAATATAAAAGTAACTTATTAAGCAAAGTAGCAAAAGAATTGCAAAAGCATCCCTTAGCATAGGCAGGCGTTTTAAAAACTATACTAAGCTATTAAAAGAAATTAGCGATAATATAAACCTATTATAAGGATTGGTTAATTAGCTAGCTTAGCTTAAAGATATAAGGAAAAAGTACTTATAATAAGTTTTTTTAATAATATTATAAGCTTGTTGCTATTGTTAGAACTATTAAGGTTACTAATACTAAAAACGCGCTTTTAATTAGCAGTATTGCTAATAAACTAAAGCGCATTTTAAATACTATTACCCTACAAAGCATTAACAATATTATTATTATTAAAGGCAGGCATATGCTTTAAATTATGCTTATAAACAGCTAAAATCTTATTAACATGCATAGATATAATATTATTTATATAGTTGGCTATATAAGAGAAATAAAAATAAAGATAATAATAGAGATAAGATATATTTTACTTACTAAAAGCAAAGCTTTTAAGATACTAGGCAAAATTAGTCTTAAACAGCTCCTACCGCTGCTAATTAAAGAATTAGCACACTTTAGGGCGCTAAACAAGCTAATAAACTATACAAAAGTCAAAATTATAATTAAGCAAAGAAAAAAAAAGTAACAATACTTACTCTTTTTATTAGTTAAAACCTAAAAAGGGTTAAATGCAGGCTTAAACGCATAATAAAGCATAATAGCAACCAGCAATTAATAATTAAAGATTAAAAGTAGAAAAGAAGACTAAGCATACACAATAAAACAAACCAACAATTAAGGACGGCAGACAGATTAAAGTTATTGCATAAAAAAGAAAGGTTAAGATTGCAAGTTAATGCATAAGATAAGTATATGCTTTTATACCTAGACTACAGAAAGCTTAAGCTACCTACCTCGCTAGCTACCGCCTATCAATTATAGCCATTGCTATTGTAAAAAAAAGAACAATAAAGCAATTCTGCCGCATAAGCAAGCTATTATACGCCTTTAAATAATAGGCTATTAAAAAATTAGCTATTAAAAAATTTAAGCAAAAAAATATAAGGTTAAATAAACCTAAAAGGTTAAAAAAGCAACTAAAGTTGCAAAAAAGGGCTAAAACCCAAGCAATAAGTTAAGTAAAAAGTAACTAGTTAAAAAGCTGTAAAAAAGGCCACTAGCTCTGTTACTAACCACTATTACTATTATTACCATTTTTGCTTATTTTAGCTTAAGGATTATAAAAGAGGCGTTTAAGGGCAACTGCCACTAGAGAGAAAATAATTGTTATAACCAAGGCTAAAGAGGTCTAGTTATAAAGTGCAGGGTTAAGGTTTGCTAAGGCCTTATAAAAACTCTCTAGCAAAGCCGTATAAAGGCCGGCACTTCCTCTTCCCTCTTTAAGATTCAGTTCTATACAGCAGCTACACCTAAGCAATCAATCCTTCCTTCCTCTACAGCTAGTGTGGTTATCTTGCCTAGTAATCCTTCGTGTCTAACAAAAAATTAGTTTACTAACACAAGGCACCCTTAGCTTATTAAAAAGCAAATAAACTAACTGCTTTAAGAAACTAAGTATACGCCTTTTTTTTAAAAGAAAAAAGCCCTAATATATATATACGCCCTTAGTAACTAGGTTTTATATATATGCTAACGTAGCTATAAGCACAAGCTATACTATAATAGCCTATAAGCTATTGTTAATTGCTATGCTAGCAATATATATACTTTTTAAAGCCTTAGCAAAATTACTTTACCTTTTAAATATAATAATACTAATCTTTTTCCAGCCTATAATATAGATAGCTACCTTATTTAAAGCCTTTAATATGCTAGTAAAACTATGCTAAAACAAGATTGCGCAAGGCTAGCTGCTAACACTAAATTAGGCTTAAGCTACTAAGCCTAGAATAATAAACAGCTGTTGGGTAGTTTTGCTACCCTTATAGCTATAGTAGTTTTGCTACCCCTATAGCGTGGTAGTTCTGCTACCCTTATAGCTGTAGTGGTTTTACTACCTTTATAGCGTAGTAGTTCTGCTACCCTTATAATTATAATAGCCTTGCTACCCTTAGTGCTAATAGCAACAGCTAGTAGTAATAGGCAGAGAAACGCCTCCCCTTAAAAAAAATAGCTAAGTAGCGGTAGATAATGAGGCATGTAGACGATGAAAATAAAGGCTTAGAACGAGCCAAATAAAATGTATTGTAAATAGGTAGACGACGACTGGAACGGTTGTATTTAAAAAAGGGGGTGATTATATATCCGGTCTAATTTAGTCCGCGGCGGTTTAGAAGGCCAAGCCTATAGAGAACCAATTTCCATATTGGGACTAGCGGACATTCACGTTAGTAAATGCTGGCCTACAAAGACCGCGTTACACGCTAGATAGATTCATTTCTTTTCTTCTAATCAACTACCCTTCTGACTGCTTTACTGACCCTATCTATCGTGAGGTCTAAAGTGGAACGGAGGGCTAACTATCGTGGACACACATTCCGAAATAGACGAGGCTCTGATTCCGAGGTTGAGAGCAGCAGCAGCAGCAGCTCAATATCGACTTGGCACCTAATTATACCCCATCATCACAATCACACCCACACGCCTAGAATGCCAGCAACAGTCTTGGACTGCAGACAGCATACTTCAGTAGGTACGGTCTGTCGAACGCTCACATTCGCATAGCCCAGCCCACAGGCAATATATACGCCATGCTTGCACTCCACACAGACGAGGTGCCGAGGTGGAGATTTCCGACATGAGGAGGCCACGACAGTCTCGATGGCGTGACCAGCCCTGGATGGAGAAAGAGGAAGCCTGAGGAAGAGAAAGAAAATTAACATATAGAAAAGGTCAGCAGGCAAGCGAAGACGGACAAGAACCATGAGGAAAAGCAAAAGTCATGCTCTAATTCAAGTCACGTCAGACGCAATTCTTACTCAACTAGTGGGGGGCGGACGCGTTCTTTTCTTCTTCTTCTTTTTATTCCCTTCGAATTTTTGTTTTGATTATTAGAAAAAGGGTCTATATGTGTGTGTGTGCATGCCTTGATATTCATGTTCTTCATCTTGTGCTTGGTGTCCTTAAGGCAGTAAATCTAAGTGGTGGGAGGCATAGAAGGCTGTGTGCCTCATTGCAACGGGAGGCCCAGGGGGGGGGGGTGGTTGACCAGTAGGTAAGAAGTATCCAGCGTTCAGCAAGTCCTGCAGGCTTATCTGTGCGCCCCCAAATCAGGTGCGCCGCGCTGCCGCCCCCAGGGCTGATCGCGTCATGAGTTGCCGCGCTTGCGTTAGAAGCGGGCCCGGGTGAAGTCGATCCTTGCGACTTGAAACTTTATAACCTTTGGAAACATGCTGACAAACTCATAATCAGCGTTTCCCGTTTGGAGTTTCTCAATAGTTTCCATGGTCCTGTGTATTCACCGACTGTACCATCACTAGGTTTCGCGATGGTTCTCGTACGTTACGACAAGATGCCGCCCAACAAGACCCTCGAGGGCCACAAGCTGCTCATCATCTTGGGAGGTTATGCGCCACCAAAGGAAGACGTGGAGGCTGTCAAGCAGAAGTACCCAGGACTGGAGATTCAGATCGCCGAGAAGGACAAAGTCACCAAAGACGAGTGGAAGGATGTGACGATCCTGCTCACGGGCTACAACCGGGAGGGACTTCCAGAGAAGGACGCCGTGCCCAAGTTGCAGTATGTGCAACTGTCGTCTGCCGGTGCCAATCTCGTTGTCGATGATCCTTTGTACAAGGATACGGACGTATCGTTTTGCACCGCAAACGGGGTTCACGGGTGAGTCTCCTCTTGAATTATTGCTGCCCGAACATGTGCGCTGATGACTGGACGGTCCCCAGACCTCAAATATCTGAGTGGATCATCGCTACTTTCTTGTCCTTCCAGCATCACAGTGAGTTGTGCCCCGTGGCGCGTAAGCGGGACGACTCGCGGCTGACATTTGTGAAGTCCCATCGTACTTGCACAAGCAGAAGCAAGGGAAGTGGATTAGAGGCACCGAGCCCGTGGTCGATGCCGTCAAGCAGAGGGTGTAAGTTGAGACGCTGCGGGCGTCAAAGACGGGATTGCTAATCTCAGCGTAGGGGAATACTTGGGTACGGCGCCATCGGTCGGCAGACTGCCCGTGTAGCCACGGCGATGGGAATGGATGTGCATGCGTACACGCTGCACGAACGAAAGACGCCCGAGTCCAAGAAGGACGACACCTACACGCCGCCCGGGCTCGGCGACCCCGACGGCGTGTTCCCCTCCAAGTGGTACTCCGGCGAGAGCACCGAGGAGCTGCACGGCTTCCTCGGGTCCGGCCTGGACCTGCTGGTCGTCGCGCTGCCGCTGACCAAGAAGACGACCGGCCTCATCGGCGCGCCCGAGTTCGAGGTGCTCTCGAAGAAGAAGACCTTCGTATCCAACATTGCCCGCGGGCCGATCATCAAGACGGACGAGCTGCTTGAGGCCCTGGACAAGGAGGTCATCCGTGGTGCTGCGCTGGACGTGACCGACCCGGAGCCTTTACCGGATGGGCACCCCTTGTGGAGCGCCAAGAATGCGATTGTGACCCCACATATCAGCGGCGCTTCGACTCACTACTTTGATCGAGTCTGGGGCATTACCAAGCTGAATTTGCAGCGGCTAAGCGAGGGAAAGGAGCTTGCGAACAAGGTTGACCGAAAGGAAGGGTACTGAAGTGGTCTTGAAAGTACCTAGAGATAGAGATTGGGTCTGTGATCGATAGATTTGGATGTATTTCCTAGCGAGTTATGGCAAATGAGCTTTGGGGCTGCTTCTTAACGCGCAAGCGGCTCGCAGCCAAGTGCAACAGTGTATCTGCCCCGCGTACTGTGCACATGATACACATCAGCTTGAGCTGAGTACGAGGCACGAGCTCTCAGTGCTGCCTCGGGTACAACAACTCCATCGAGTTGATTCAGATCTACATCCGGACGCAACAAGTGCCGTCTGACCGTCCTCAGTCCAGGCTGTTCGGGTGATCTTGAAAGAGTTGGCTCCCCTCTAAAGGCGCCTGACCTGGGGTCTGGCACGGATTGAAGACATGTGTGGGCCCAGACAAAAGATACCTTTATCACAACAAACTCGGAAGCAAATTTCAACATCGAGTGGTCCGATGGTGTAGTTGGTCATCACGTCTGCTTAACACGCAGAAGGTCTTGAGTTCAAACCTCAATCAGATCATCAATCTTTTGCGTTTGCCATTTTGACTTTGGAAATGCTTCTCTGATGTTCAAATCCCCAAGGTTTCTTTAGTTCAGGCAAGGATTGGCGGCTGCACAATCCATGCCTGATTAGTAATACAGTGGTAGCCAAATCTTTAGAGCCGCCCGGGACGTCGCCTCTAAGTCTGCTATCTCCCCTCTACAATCAGTCCGAATTATCCTTACCATCGCTTGTATTCTGCTCAAGTGTGAGCGGATCAGATCATTTGGCCTCTTGGCGGGTCGTTTCGCGGGAGGGGGAGGGCGTCTCCTTCATACTTACGTATGTACCTAGGTACCCAGAGGGACTCTAGGAACCCTATGTGCACCCCCCCCCCCCGGAAAAAAAACGAATTTTCGGTTTTTGATCTTGGTTTCATCAACTGCGCTACAAATCTCCATAACCCATCTCACTTCACCCCTAAATCGAGCATCAAAACGGCGCATGTGTCTTCGAGCGATAGCGGATCACCTAAATACCATGAAATCGCCTGGCGTGACTCCTCAAGCCATGGAGGCTGTATGTCTGGGGGAAACACCATTCGCCTTCTTCTTTCTAGCTTCCGACTCTCCGTTCAAGTTCTGACAGAATGGCAGGTTGCTATGCGACTGCCGCCTCGAGTATGCATTCCCTTCTGCAGTACAACCCCCGTCCCTCTCTATCAAAGTTAAAAGTTGCCACCTGCAGGAACCTGCAGGCCAGTGCCGCGACCTCTTGCCTAACCCCGACCGACCCGCCCCGGAGCCGTTGGCCTCCCGAGTTGGATCCATACGCAAGTCGGAGGCCGAGGGATACCTCGTCTGTTGCCACAAATGTACTCGCGCAAAAAAAAAAAAAAAAAAACAGGACGCGCATGTGTGGTGGCGTTCATCACCTCGGTAGGGTCGTGCCAAGGTAGACTCGGTCTCGACAAAGGAAGTACCAGCCTCAGGCCTCAGTCATCTTGGTCATCTGGCATAGATACCTCGATCCTGCTACGGGACAATCCACCGTGACATCGTGCTATGGGACAGCTCGTTTTAGACGCACCCCAAGATGTTCCCCAATCGATAATCTTGGACGTCGCTCCTCTGATGAAGTCACGCAGCTGGATATCGTCCCATGATATGGTGACATGCGCGGTGCACGAAAGATCACCTGAGCCACGTCTGATTCGTATGAGTCTGAGAGGCAGGCGTAGAGCGGACGGCGTCCCACTTCATGTCATAAAGTTGATGCCGAGTACCTGGGTGTCTTAAGTGCGCAAGCCGTCAAATCACAAGTTGCCTAAGTACCTAGGTTGTTTAAAGTCTACTCTCGACTTGCAAACTCGAAGCATATGATCTTGAATTCAAAGCAAATTGGGTATCAATAAATATGACAATGATCCACCCGTATGTGTACGCCGATCCAACATGATATCGCTTCCGAAATGTGAGCACTCAATGCTGTCATGCCTCATATTTGACCTCGTTCGAGACACTCCACTCCTGCTTCACCACAATATTGGTACCATCCACAGGCGAGATCTCCATATCCTCCGAGTGTGCCTTGCCCCTGGTGCTCTCATCCGAATCGTGCCCCGCAAAGACTTCCGCCTGGTACTGATAGTCGTTCAGAGTCGTCGCCATCAGCTCCTGCACGTCGATCGGCATGCCCTCCTTGGAGCACAGCCCCATCTCGTAGTGGTACTGGAGGACCGGTGTCGGCACCGTGATGGCCGACGATCGTCCTCGCAGCCGTCGGCTGCTGTGATGCCCGACGGTGGACTGCGTGCCGCCGCCGCCGCCGCCGCCGTGTTGTGACAGGCTGGCAACGTTCTCCCGCGTGCCGCTCGCCGAGTATTTGCTGTGCTTTTTGCCGATCAGTGGCCGCAGAAGCGGTACGCAGGCGAGTGTCACTGCTAGTGACGGCTCGACGACCGACATGAGGATGAAGGGAACGCCGCTGTATGTGACATCCAGGTAGTCCATGGAGTTGAGGAAGGCGAGACGGACCACAGATGCGACACACGTTCTTTGGAAGATTGGTCAGCCCGAGTCTACGGGAGATCACAAGAGACGGGCACACTTACAGGAAACCCACCGCAAAGGTGGCCACCAGCCCAATTTTCCTCAGGGTCGGAAGCTTCAGTCCAACCAGGCTCGGGATCGGCAGAGCCAAGACCATCACATCAGTGACCAGGTTCAGAACACCGTAGATTCCAAAGACGGCTTTCTGACTGCCACAATGTCCTGGTATGTCGAGGTACCAGTTGTGTTGAATCGGCTGGCAGATCAAGAGCGTGCACAAGACGGCGGAGACGGCAAGAAGGCCGACAAAGGCGCAGGTGATCTTTGACACAACCGTGAGGCGTGACAGAGGGAAGACCTTGACGTAGAGGAGGAGCAGAGACATCTTGGAAAGGCTGATGCTGAGGGTCCAAAAAATCTCAAACGGCATGGTGATCTGCAGCGGTCATCCTGATCAGCCATTGTCCCTTTCTGAGTTTTGAAAGGGCACACAACTGACAATGTGGTAGTTGACGATGACTTCCTCGCTATAGGCAGCAATGACATCGAGTCGGTGCCAACCAAATCCACCGTATAGGGTTTCTGCATAGTTCAAATGAGCTTCGTTCACCCGGACACCGTGACTCCCGTTCTGCCAGTGTGTGTGCGCCTACCAAGTACACAAGTGATGACCAGACCCATGATCATGAACTATCATAGCTCGTCAGTAGCTGCGTCCACGTCCATGGGATCTCCGTCGGGCATGAGACTTACCCACGCAAATATAATGAGGTAATCTGCGGCATCCAGCCTGCGGTTTGCTATTCGTCGGGCTACTAATCGCAGGACGACGGCGACGGTCGGGATGACGCCGAATATGATGGCACAAGCCAGCAGGGCTATCTGCCCGGGCTTGATGAGTGGTATTCGGATCATGTTGGCGCTCTCTCCTCCTCCACGGCTTTTGATGAGGAATCGACGGTGGGGGCCCTTGTCCAAGATCGCCTTGGGATCTAGCAGATCTGAGGCTCAAGGATTCATCAACATGAAGGCCAAAGCCTTTAAGAAACAAGGAGCAGCCCATGCCATGATTTTGTAATCTCAACAACGGCGCCGAGGGCGCGGGGTGAGCATGATCCCGACGGCTGCGGAGATACGTGTGTGTTGAGGCTACTTGGAGGCTTGCAGGCGTTGATCGTGACAAGTTGAAGGGAAGCCCCCCACGGAGGACCACACCCCCTCGGCCCAGCCCCATTTTGGCAGGATGAAATGACTTGCATACGCGAGAGCACGTCCAGGCCCTCTTGTGACGCTGGAATCTGCCGCGCTACCCCTCTCACCAGTTCCTCTCAACATCCTCTTTCGGTAGCCGAAACGCCGCAGTCGGGTCGTGTGCGCAACCACACTTCACTTCGACCTGTCAGACGTGCAATTGAGACCACGTTCACGACAGAAAGCTTTTGGCGTGCAGTCCTCACAGCAGTACCGTGGCCATGGCAAGAGAGAGTCCTTGAGCGGGACGGTGGTGGGCTCGCCAGACATCTCACTCGTCCTGCTGGGCCGCTGACGATCTCGACAGGCCTGGCCGGAATCAGCCGTGCAGCCCTACAAATCAGGAAGGTAAGGAAAAGAAATCGGCCCTCTTGATGGGACTTCGCCGACCGTATGAGCAATGCTCAGCAGCCATGGTCTCCAAAAGCGATCAAGCGTGTCGATAAATGTCACTTTACCCCCCCTTCCCACCCTTGGGATTCGGTATGCAAGGTCGATCGCGGGTTCGGGACTTGTCAGATGCAAGCGGTTCCTGCAAGGTGGATCATGCAGATACACAAACACTGGGTGGAAACCCGGCGGCGGTCGAGGTCACGATCCGGTATCTGGGGGAGCGCGCTGGCCTTGATAAGGGTGCTATATGCCCCCCCACACAAAACGCCGTCGCGACATGCAGACGTCCTGAAATGCAGCGAGATCCGACCCAGGCCGCTGATGCTCAATCGACAGAAGATCGTATTGGGTCTCAGTGACATTAAAACTGGAACGAGAACAAGCTAATCTTGAAAAGGCCTCAATGCTCTGCCAGGTGCATGCCATCTTGCGTATTCAGCATCTGATCGATCAAGATCAGAGGCCAGAAGCCACCAAGGGTGGGTCGCAACAGGACAGCCATGACTGATACTCTACGGGACGCGGGCAATATGGGGGCATCGTCCCATCACCAATTTCCTCCTGCAGACGACGCGTCGTGGTGCATACCTAGGTCTGCCGACTGCGCGTCCCACATAGATAGCGCCGACCACCGCCGATTGCAGTCGATACGGCTGAAAACGGACTAGAGTATCCAGTGCCCTCTGCTTCAATGACACACCAGACGGAGTGGCAAGTATTCTCGGGTTCTGGCCGGAACTCAAAGAGCGTGCTCTCTGCGCCTTGTCGGACAGTCGTACGTATGCTCGGGATGCTCTTGAAACCTGACAATCCGTGAGTGGCGATATCGAACACGGTCGGCCCTTGAAGAGACTAGACCCTGTGAGATCTGATGCCGAGGAGTTTGTGTTGACTACATAACTGTTTGGTCTATGTGCGCCTGCGTGATATTACTGATATCTGTGTGATGGTTATAAGGGGCCCGCACCGGCCATCGCTTGGTGATTGAAGGGTGCTTGAAGTCTTCGGAGAATTCGTCTTTTCACCTGCACAGCTCAGACAGCGTAGAATATCTGCAGCCGAGTCGTTCCAGAGATATCTGATAGATACTTGCTATTTGGCCATGATCGACACAAGGCGTTCCTGCATGTGTCAATCATGCAATGGAACTCCGCGCTTCCTTCTGATGTGCTGTCGAATTTCCCAGAACGCAAGGCCCAGTGCTTTCCATGCGCCCAACGAGCAGGATCTAGACGTATAGGAGCTTTTCAGCGGCCGGTGGAGCGTATTGGAGTCAGGTGGTATTGGACACGCCCAAGATCTCCTTGTGGGCGATGTTCCATTACCCCTTGAGCGATGATTGCCTGCCATCAGCCTGAGTTGACATCAAAGACCAGATACGAACTGGTCTGCCCAGTCTTGTGGGCTTGACAGCTCCGGTGGACGTCGTAATTCACTCAATCACCAAAAATGCCGAGATCAGGTATGTATCGAAATATCGCTTCGATGAATCTTCCTCTTCCAAGGTTTACATTGCGCCTTGAAAGTAAACGTCGCAGCTTGAGTCTTATCAAGCGCGTTGGCGTCTGCCCTCTGTCAAACTCGTCGTGGTTTTTCTTTCAACATGAAACCAACATTGGCTCAGCTTCGCAGCATTTTTAGAAAACTCAAACCGACGAATCGACGATGCTGGTGTTTGTAGCTTGTGTCCAATGTCTACACCCTGGGGCAGGTTCTGGGGACACAAACTTACCTAGGTAGAGCCGCAGGCGGTGTCCCTGTGGTCATCGCCAAGTCAGAATACATGGACATCAACCGCCATTTCAAGTTGCAGGCCGAGGCTGTCCAGGTGGTGACCAAGGTCTCACACGCTGCACATCTTGACCTTGGGATTCATATTCAGCGCAGATCAGACTTCGATCGACTCTTGCATGTAACATTTCGTCCAGTCCAGCGCACTCGGACACAAGCAAAGTCTGATGTCCTCGAAATTCTCCAGTAATAGCGTCACTCAGATGTTTTGGCAGACATGCGTGATATAGTGGGAAGTTTTCTCATGCTGATCGAATGCAAGGACGGGTTGTCTTGAAGAAATGAGCCTATGCGTTAAAGGCATCTCCACTGGCCTGAGAATGATGAATCGTTCAGCGCTTCGTGAATTATATCCACGTCCCTGATGCTAGGTCAGGTCATCAAAATCGTCTTGACGTGAGCCGGATATCACGCGCACCTCATGACCTGACCCTCTTCGATTGTAAAATCCTGTGACGACACAGAACGTCTACTTAGGCATGTATTTAAACACTCAAAATGTTGGCACCTATATTAAACAACAGCGAGCAGGCTCTGCAGAGTCGTCCAGCCAGGGGATACAGGGTGAGACCGAAATGGTAGACGGATGACACAACAGCCCCCAGGCCAGCCCTGCCACGAGCAAATCAAGACTGTCCTTACCCAGGCTCGTCAGCCCAAGAGTGTGAATATCGATCAGGATCTGACGGTGATTTCCTTTTGGTCGACGTTGAACTCAATTGATTTCACAAACGCTTCATTTCTTAGGCAGGCCCTTCGTGTTGAACATTTATACAAGTCATCATGGCCGGCCCCAGGGCCATGCTTGCGATGGCCGCGGCAGGCGTAGCCTGTTGTTGACATCCATGGATGTAAGATGAGGCTGATGAAGAGACGTTCTGGATCAAGGAAGGACAGGTAAAAGAGCTGGGATCCTTTCAGCAACGAAAGGCTACGAACGGGGCAGCATAGGTGTGACAAGAATATAGGGGTTCAGCCTATGCAGCGCACAGGCGATCGTCTTTTGCACTCTCGCAACAATTATAAGCCTTTAGTAGCTTAGCAGCAGCACGTCGCACTTTTAACTACGTAACTAAGACTAACTAAGAGTATACGCAGCGCTAGACCCACTTATTACAACCTTAGGCGTTTTAAAGCAAAGATTTAACAATTAGAAGGTTGCAAGTTTAAGTCTAATACTATAGGATTAACCGCCTAAAAGGGCAGAGAAACCTACTAGCTATTGAGATTTTCAGTTTATTGCGGCAAGCCGAATAAACTGGGGGGTGTGTGACAAGAATATAGGGGTTTAGCCTGTGCAGCGCATAGGCGATCGTCTTTTGCACTCTCGCAACAATAGGTTGTATATATATCCGTCGACTCGTCCCTTGATTCATTGTCGTTTTCCACCTTCATCATCATCCTCTTTTCAGTTCCCTTTCTAATTCTTCTGCCTTCATCTGAGCGTATCTACTCTGGAAGTAGCACAATTTCCTTCGTAATAATTTGCATCCAACTAGTTACTCAGACTATACTCAGTGGGTATCCTAGTCTCCCTCAACACTCTTTCAAAATCGCCCCTGTCAACGACCGGCTCGTCAGGCACCTATCTGCTAGCATTTCTTTTTCTTTAGGTCCTCTGGGACATCATCCAAACTTCCGAGACCCCTCACCAACATCGTTCTCCAACTCTCTTCTCAACATGCGTACCACGAACGTCATGGGTAGCCTTTTGGCAGCCATGGTCATCGGCTCCGGCATGGCCGCACCCATGGACAAGACAGACATCGCGGCACGTGATGTGGATGCTCACTCGGGCTCCACACAGATGCCCCTAGAGATGAGTGGGAGTCAGCCTGCTGTACAGCACCCGGATCTTGACCATGCGGATCATGTGGCGGTTCAGCAGACCCCGGGACAGCCCTCTCAGGCTCCTCCGGGCCAACATCCCGCGCCGGCTCACCACGGGCATGCAGCCCCGGCGTCCCAGGATGACAACACGGAACAGCTGGCCAGGCCGGTGCAGGGCAACAGAGTTTCCACCACGATCCCGCTCAACCTGCCGCTGATACTCAGCATGCCGCTCCTGCTCAGTCTAACAGTCCCCCGCCCGCCCACAGCAGCACTGCGACGCGCAGAGACGTTGCGAGGGACGTGTCGGAATCCGACAGCGATGCCCACGAGGCTCGTTCGTGGCAGTCCTTCAAGGACAACGCCGAGAAGGCCATCGGCAAGGCTCTGCCGTACATCACGCCAGTCGTCCATCAGCTCACGGCGCCTCAGCCCGGAGCCCAGGGCGAGGCCCAGCCTCAGGATCAGAGTGCCGGCGAGCCTGTTGCTTAACCTGCTGGCTAGCCCGCCGTATACCCAGCATCTCAGGCCCTGCCTTCTCGAGACATTGGCATCGCAAAGGAAACCTTTGATTCCCGAACTTGCGGTATTGATGATTAGTGTGCGATCCCTGAGCTGGATGGAAGGAGTGTCGGAAAATGTGGTTGACGCCCAGCTGGCTGGACACGAAGAAGAGTGCCTCACAAATAACGGGCCCATCCCCTGCCAAACAACTCCTTAAAAGTCAGCAGGAATACATTCATTTATTATCTCCCTGTGGTTTGAAGGCGCCGCTACTCTCGAGAGTGACTCGCAGGTCGTGATGAGACTGTTTTCTTGCGGGCGCGTACTCCCAGAAGCGTCGATGAAGAGAGCCCACGTGCTGCAGAATAGACACTCGTGTTGAGTGCGCCATTCACACGAACACCACAACTGGCCGCGTGATGCTGCATTACACGTCTAAACAGTAAGACTTTTGCATATTGTTATAAGGTGTTGACGTACACAGGGGCGGAGCTGGTGTACTGGGAAGCCTTTTGTCCTCTTCTCGGTAAACTCACGAGCCAATCTGGGGATACCTAGGAAACCACACAGAATCAGACAGAGCGCTGCCGCAGCTGAGCTCGTGAAGCACAACCCGATATTGCAGAGAGGCCAAGTTACACGGCCCCAAGCCGGATGCCATGACCGCTGACTCCTGAGAAAGCAGCAATTGGGACGCCAAATAGCCCCCAAATGATGCCGCCGACCCATTCGCATGGCCAGTGTGAGTAGTAATTACAGCCCGCGAGGCTCCTTTTGCTCGTGCGAATCCGGTGCATCTGTCACTTGGCAGACGCTTGGGCTTGAAACATATCGCGTAAATGCAGTCAGCCGCAGCTGTTGGGGTGAGATCCAGCGCTGCCTCATGCACCGCTTCCTGCCATCTCTCCATCCACCTGACCCTTCGTCCGGCGAAGGTGCAGCAGTGTCCTCACTGAGGACTTGGTGGCTTCAACAACGATGTTCTCAAGCCCGCGAGACATGTCAGCAGCCAACCAGACGGGACACTTATGGGTAGACGGTCCAGAGGTCGTCAGAAAAGACGGTCTGGAGGTCTTTCAGCCCGAGGCCGCAGCCAATGCCCCTGAAGCAGTGAGGCCCGACGCGCCCTGGCAGTGGGATGACAGAGACGTTCTGCAGCATCAAGACCAGGAGCAAGACGCATCCCAGCGGCATACCGTCTGCAAGAGGAGGAGTGGTTGGATTGTACCGGCTCTCTCGGCTGCCCTCATAGCAGCTTTCGTCGCGGGTGCGTCCGTGGGTGGTGGTCTAGGGGCGTCTTTGGCGAAGTGTCGAAGCAGCTTGAGGTACCTATGCAGAACTCACCACTCCCACCTCACGCCCCGAAATTTGTTCGTTGACGATCTGTGAAAGTGCTTCGCAGGCGACCACAAGTTCCCTTCCAACCTCGAGCTCCCATTCGGCCCTGGTCCCAAGCACAGCCACAAGCTCTGGCGCAGGGCCGACGGCCACGACCTCGAGCAGTGGCATGTTGCTCGACTACCTCCCCGCGGCAACATCGGCAGTCTATAACGTCTCCCAGAACTGCAGCGAGCTGTCCTCCTCGGTCCAGACCAGCGCGTCCGACGAGACCTTCTCCGTCATATGCGACTACGATATGGTCTGGGGCGTCGCCTCCGAGCAGACAGACGGCGCGGGCAACGCTCTCATGCTCGCGGACCTGGCCGGCATCGTGGCGTACACCCTCGCGGACTGCCTGCAGGCGTGCTCGGTGCTGACGAGGATGAAGATCAGGTACGGCCTGCGGAGTGCGGCAGAGTGTCGGGGGGTGACGTTTCTCACGAAGATGGCCGAGAGTGTCCATGATTTTGGGGGGAATTGCTACCTGAAGAACGGCACCGCCATGAATGCATCCGCGGTTGGGCAGTGTGATTACTGTATCACTGCGCTGAAGACGAATCTGGAGACGCAGTAGTAAGAGGCTCGCCTCATACATACATGTAGGCCTTTCAAGTCTACACATCTAGATGGGCATGCCAGGTAGTTCAGTTTAGACCGAATGAGGCTTGTATGAGGTGGCCTTGGTCCTATCTTGACCTCAAGATTCCATCCCCAGAGCCATGGCACGTGCTCATGCCCGCAGAGCAGGGAGAAGTGACCTTCATGGCAACCCAATCGCATAGAGGCTTACCCGTGGGCGTTGTGTACACAAGCCAGTGTTGTTCCACCCACACACTCGTATCTAAGGGCGTGGTTGGCAACGTCGCGATGCTCGGCCCTGTCGGCCACCCACGCTCGGGACCATCGGCGACTTCGCACGCCTGATCCCCCGGGACATGTGACTGTGGGCCCCTGCCGTGATAGATCTCCGGGAAATGGTTGTAAGTGCTGGAAATGCCCGTGGGGTGCCCCTCAAACCCACCTGCTGGCACAGCGAGATCGGAATGCTCTCAAAGTGCTGATCGCCATTGATGCATGCGATCATCAACAGGTGACGACGCCGGCAGCTCACCTCGGCTGGCGCAGAGCTCGAGAGAGAGAAGAGCAGAGGAGCCACGCATTCGTCCCGAGAGCGCTGTATAACTACTGGCTGGCTGCAACGTCCGGTCAGAGTCGTCAAGTGGCGTCCTTGTTCGGCATTGGCCGGTGGTCGATTGGCCCGGTGTTTTGTGCAGGTGATAAGTCACTGGGGAAACCGACAGACTCTTTACACCAGAGTCCCTCTCGGGGAGGGTGGCGGGGAAATACATCGATTGGGCAGGGAGATTGCTTGCACAGGGAGAGAATTTGCCGCGCCTGTCAGCTTCTTGCTGCAACCTGCAGGGCGTCCAATACAGGAGCTGCATATGCATCGCGACGCTGCCACCCCAGAGAGAGAGAGAGAGAGAGAGACAGACAAATAACTCTCAGGCGCCGATGACGGCTGTGAGCAATGCCCGAGAATGGTATCGTACATGAGCTTGGTTTTGTTCATAGTAGAGGACAACGAGCGTGGTCAGCTGGATCAGAGGCACACAGGAGCGTCGTGGATTCGCTACAGTTGATACGAGGTATCATGATCGGGAATTGTCTGGCACCGTTGGCGGCGGTGTGCTGGCGGCGCGCCGCATGTCGTCAATGAGCCTCATGTCTGGGAAGTTTCTTTCCCAATAGTACGCTTATACTTGCCCGCAGAAGATAGTCGTCTTTTTCCCCAGAGCGGAGAGGCGCCACGCTAAACCGCAACCAGCCTGCCAGCGTGAGCCTAATGGGAATAAGCAATGGTGGGTGGGCAGACAACCGTGCGTGGGTTGCGCATGGGGAAATGAAGATCTCTGATGAGGATTCCCGCGCCCGGTACACATCTATCGACCGAGGAAGCTTCCCGCTCCTGGCGCCAATCCAAATCCAACCGCTCCCATTTTTAGCACCACCGGCGCGATGCAGGCGGTCAAGTGCCGAGCACCAAGAGATCGTCCCTGCATGGTCCGCTGGAGGGGCCGTCTGATTTGCTGACAGCGCCTCATATTACGGAGACGCAGACTTGACTGACTGCGCAGGTGATGATGGTGGATGGCTTCCAAGGTTGGGGCCTGCGCTGCAGATGGGATGCGCGAGGAAGCAGTATCTTGTTCTGAACAGATGGTCCATGTCTCGTCTCCTCTCCGCATCAGCATGGCTTGCTTGACTAGCGATGACCTCGGTCAGCATTTTCGATGAAGACGAAACAGCTCCATGCCACGCGGAAAAGAAACTAGACACACATAATGTGGCTGGCTGTTACAGAGACACTCCGTGGAGTAATCAAGACATGGCGGATGTGACATGGCGCATCGTACTCCCGACTACAACAGCGTCGGGGGGGGGGGGGGCGGCCGCACGAGGGCGAGAACGAAGTCGGAGGCAGAATCGACGCGCGACTCAAAACAGAATCTTCACGCTGATGACCCAATCGAGACCCCGGGGTTTCCTGGCGTGCTCTGCTCGTAGGATGATGGATGTTCGACTCGAGCTCGAATTGGCAGAAGGCATGAACCACGCTGACTGACTTTGAGAAAGGCCATGGCCCACTCGTGAGGGGGTCGTGACATCTGCAACCATGGTTGGGCACATTGAACAGCCGACCACGGGACCGCCAGAAGCAAGGTCCCGTTCGCCAGCAAGAGACATGATTTTCGTCGTCGATAAGAGCAAACCGCACACCAATGAGTAATCCTGAATGGGGGTTTGTGCATGCTGTGATCACGGAAAGGGCCAGGTTGGGGTTGCAAGCGTCAGGCTAAGAGCCAAGAGTCGACGCGCCAGTGGCTCAACGGCCGCCAGTGCGTTCCATTTACAGGCCGTCGTTCTGTCTTAGCGGCAGAACATGCAGATGTGATGATGAGACGGACCTCGATGCTAATTTCCTTTCTCCTCTCACTCGCTATACTATCGTGTCTGTTTGTCTCCTGGTCCGCGGAGCGTACTGGTCGATAGCGTCGCAGCGTCCCACTTGGCGCCCTACGCCTTATCACGATATTACCTTTCTCTACTCTATCAAGGCTGGTTCCGAGTCTGGGACCACATATACTTTTGGCCAAATGCAAGTCGGGGTTTGGGGAAATGGGTGCAGGATCGTCATCGGCGTGGAGACTGCAAGTGATGGGTAAATTGTCCGTGGAAACGAAACGGGGGATCCCCCTCACTTAGGTTTCCTCCCGGACAATCCGATGACGAACTCCCAGTGCGTGTGTGTGTGTGTGTGTGTGTGTGTGTGTCAACACCTTTGAGGCTCAACAGCGGTGCGACCCAGAAGCACATCTGGAAAACGTGTATGGACACTGTGGATGAATGTGGGCTGGATGAAGTCGACGGTGGACCATTCCAAGGTTCGGTCTGACACCATCCACCTCCCTGAGAAAGCACCCCATGGGGAAATATGATGTGCCGTGGATAAGAAGCAAGCCATCGCGGTCCCTGTGATCTAAATCGCCCATCTTCCATGTTTGGCCATAACCTTGCCCAAGTACCCGGGCAACGCTACCCAGGTAAATTTAAACTCGATGGCAAACCGCAGCAAGGTACGGTCGAAAGAGTATGGAAATACTCATGACAACCACGGTAATCGCCGACACGTCAATGGGAGAAAGGGAAAAAACCCAAGCCATAAAGAAGAAAAAAGCATCAAAAAATCTGCACTGAAAAGGAAGATGATCGCGGTGTAGTTGTGTTGACTGTTACCTTATCCCATCATCCCCCTTCCCCTTTCGCGTCTTCCTGCTGCCAGGCTGCGTGGCCTGCGGGCATGGCCGGCCAAGCCATGGTGCTCTGTACCTAACTAAGTAAATTCGAGTCATGGCCGTCGTGGGAAGCAGGGCGTACCAGGCTTCAGCTATGACCGCTCCCGCACCCAATCTTCAGTGGACGGCTGGGTTTTGGTGTTAGTTGGGGACGTGCGAGACAGTGCAGGAGAGATGCCACGCCCGGGTGAATGCACGGAGTAAGCAAACAACCGTCCTATTTATATAGCACCAACGTCTTTTCAGACTGTACTGCACGGCCCTGATGTTCCTAAGCTGAGACTTGATGAAGATGGCTTATGCTAAGTACCATACAAATCAACTTGGTGGACGTCCGCTCCAAGCCTAGCCTCAAAGCATGCGTGCAATACAGCGAAGACTAGTCTTGTGTGTACGAGGTGCACAAAGTCCCTACCCGCATACAGTAGGTGCTATATTATACTGTTTGTGCACGTGCTATACCTGCTAGAGCAAGTACGTTCTCGTAGCAGTAGCGGTCACCCCTTGTCCATGTTTTCGAGTCCCAGAAGCCCCTCGCCAACCCTGCCAGGCCTGGCCCCCACTGCACCGCTGGGTCGATGACTGGTACCACTAGCCCCAACAGCCCTAGGCGCACATGCACACTGTATGGTATGTACCCAGGTATCGAATGCAACAGCGCAGCGCAGCCGCAGAGCACTGCGGCAGAGTGCAGCACGACGAGTCCAGCCGTAGCTGCCGTGCCGCGGGACCAACCCTTCCATCCTGTTCCGGGTTTCGCCCTCTCAATTTTCACCACCGACACTTCGTACATTACTGCCAAACCTCAGCTGCACTGCACCAAGGCGCCCAATCCTCCTCCCAAAATCTCACAGCGCTTTGAGGGGAGGGAATGCCTGGCAGCTGAATCGCTTCCTTCCACTTTTTTCCCACCATCTCACGTCTTACATCTGACCACACCTCTGACTCTCTCCTTCCCTCTTCTCCCCTGACGCACCCAAGACTTCAATTCGCCTTTCCCACAAGGTACCGGTACGGCTCGGTTCGGTACAGTAATTTTCGACGTCCTTTTTTTTTTTTCCTCCTCCGTCTCTCCTTTACACCCCTCGACCGACTACACCACTTGGAGTTCCACAGACAGACACCGACACGGAAACGGACAGACACAAATCGAGTGGACCGGCTGGCGACGGGACCGACGCAGACACCACCAGGCAAATCATATGTCTGGGCTCGCACCAGCCCGATTACCCTCCTTTGTGAAAGCCCGGGTCGGCCTTGAACTGAGCGAACGAAGCTCACCACCAACGACAACACCCAACTCACCCACCGACTACGACCACGACTCCACACCGAGCCACGTCGATTTGGAGTGCTCCTGCGTCGCCCTCAGCTTGCGGGGATAGGAGAAGAGGAGACAGCATCGAGGTTACACCCCACCCCCACCCCCCTTTGTCGACTTTGCGTCGTGCTGGCCTCGGAACTCGTCTGTTCTGGGATCCAGCAGAAGCGCAAAGGAGGACATCGTATGCCTCGCGCCTCCTCGACCAAGCGTCAGCAGGGAGCGGCCAACAATCGCGACACACGACACGAGAATGGGCTGGTAGGCCCTGGAAAGGGCATCGTCAACAAGAAGAAGAGCAGGAACGAGATTCGTCTCGATGGCAGCCCCAGGCCCAGCCTCAACTCTGCCGCATCTCAGTCTCAGTCTCAAGCCCAGTCTCTGTCGTCTCTCGACAGCGCCGCTCCCCCGCCGCTCCCCTCTCCCCTACCCTCGAGCTCGAGTGCCCACGCCAACGGAAATGGGAATGGAATTGGTTACTCCAAGTACAACAACAGCACCGACGACATCATGTCCGCCGATAGCCACAGGCGCGCTTCTCTAGCCGCCTACTCCGAGTCCTCCGATTCCGTATCCGTCTCCACCGTCCAAGCTGCCGCTGAAGATGCCCATCGTCGGATCGACGTCAACCTCGCCAAGAACACCAATGTTCACCGCGACACGGGCCCCCTCGACCTGGCCTTTACCGTCCTTCGATCCTGTCCTCTGCATGACACCATCGCCATTCTCATCATTCTCATGCAGCTGTCCCCGTTCGCCCTCTCCAGCATCTACACCCTCTTCACCCTGCTGACCTTCGTCCCGCCTCCCACCACCAACTCCGGCCTGAGCGTCACCGAGATCTTCGATGGCTTCGGCGCTCCAAACTTGTGGACCCTTGTCGGTCTCGATTTGTTCTTTCTCATCGTATTCGCCTTCATGCCCCTACAAGATCTCATTTTGGAGTTCGCACAGGTCGTGGTGGCCATGACTTTGGGAGGAGGGGCGAGCTCAAGAGGAGGGACAACGCACAACATTTTCTTATGCGTGGGAATCGTCTTGCTGAACCATTTCGGCCAACACCAGGCTCTCAGCAGGTATTCTTCCAACTTTCGAGCGTTGCTGGGGACATCGTGGGGTGCACCAGATGCCGAAGACCCATTGGAACCGGGGCCCAGCATGTACGAGAGGAAAGTACCCAGGGGATTGTTTAGGAGCGTTTTGGCTATTCACATACTCGTTCAGGGTCTTGTTCGTTACGTCAGGGATTGGTATCTGAGGCGAGAGAAGCGAGATCTGCTATCCCAAAGCCAATCCGACCCAGAAGCTGCCAAGACACCCACCCTCGTGGTGGACCAGGCTTCGGAGGGCGGGTTGACCCCCTCTGATACCGATCCGAATAGGCAGGCGACGAGTTCAGCGGCATCGACGAAGAAACGAAGGAAACAGAGTCATCAAGTGCGCATTCGACAACCACTCTGGGCGGCTTTGGCGAGCACGAAAATTGTAATGGTGAAGGAATACGAATTATCACACGCAACGCAAGAGTCGGCAGGCTCCAACGCTACCGACATCCACAACCTTGGAAATGCACCCTTCAATACGCAACCGGGTCAGATCTGGATTTGCTATGTTGGCTGTGACGAAGTCTGCTTCAACACGAGTCACTTCCCGGACCAACCTCCTTCCGAAGTTCATGATGAGGACGGCAGTGGAAAGGACTCATCTTACATCGACAAGACTAAGCCTTTCCATGTCAGAGTGAACAATGCCATCTGGCAGCCGACGCGCATCATCCCAGTGGACAGTGGGGAGGAGGATGGGCCAACGGGTACGAGGTGGACTGGTGACATCTATGGCCTGACGCCGATGTCGAACTACGAATGCGAGTTCGTCAGCACTCGTACGGGCGAAGTGATTTTCTCGACCAGTATTAGGACTATCATGGCTAAGACCAAGGACGCCGACGCAACGAAGTCTGGAGCACCACGTTCTCAGTACCGACACGAGTCGCCAGCCACTACCTTGAGAACTTCGATCGCTGGCCTGGAGGCCAAGCTCGGCGACGAAAAGACCAGGCTTAAGACGCTGAGGAGGGACAACAATAAGAAGACTAACTCAATCAAGAAGGACATTGACAGACAGACTACGGCGGCGCAGTCGGCTGGTGGAAATGATGACAGATTCAGGCAAAAGATCGCGCAGAACACGACGCAGCAGAAGCAGGCAGAGCAGGCTATCGAGGATTTGCAGGCACAACTCAAGGAGCTGAAGACCATTCCGGAGGAGCTCCTTGCAGCCTACCGAAAGAAACAGGGCGAGTACAACTCAGAAAAGAGTCTATTCGACCAAGCCCGTAATGCTTTCAAGGGGTTCAATTCGTCCATTGACCAAGAGACGAAGGCTCTCGAGGATGAGCGTACGAGTCTGGGTGCCAAGCGGAACAAGACCGCCACTCGTCTCACCAAGGTTGACGGCGAGCACGCGCGGATTACAGACGCAAATGCTCGCGGCCTCGACGAGGCTGAACGTCGACGACAAGAAACCGCCAGTTTCGAAGCAGATGTGGCCCGCCGGGAGAAGGAATTCACCCATAGGCTGGCTGTTGCCAGTGCGCGGAACCAAGAGAAGCAGCAGACCGCAGGCAATCTTTCTGCCGCGGTTAATGAGTACCTGAAAAACTTCAGCCAAGCCGACTATGCGAACATCTACGAGCGTCAGGACCCCGCGATGTACAATCATGCGGCAGCTCAACAATGGCCACAGTATACGCAGCCGCAGACGCAGAATCCATTGTGGTCACCCTCGCCGCCCGCAGCCCTCCCTGTCACAACCCTCGCCAGCAACACGTCCGTCAATCCTTTGTACGCGCCGCCCACCTTCCAGCAGTACCAGCATCCCGCCAGCGTGTCGATACGCCACAAGTCTCGGGGACGCTCTTCGTCGATGCTTAGTGACGTCTCTGGTTTCACGCAGTCGACGAACGAGGACGACGAGGCCGGCAACAGCAGCAACTCCAAGAATGCTAGCAGCGGGAACCTTAACACAGCCAGCGCCGTGACCGGCGCCAGCTCTATCAATGTCAATGCCCCGCCATTTCTGCCGCCGACACAGCCGCACTCGGGCAACCCAAGCCCATTCGCGCAACATTCCTACCCCGCCGGTGGACTGCGGAGTCCCCCTGGGTTTCCGCCTTTCCCGCAGGGTGGCATCGTGCGCAAGGGCTCTGGTTCTGGCTCTGGTTTCGCGTCGGGTTCCGGCTCTGGCGGTAGTATGCACAGTGGAAGCGGAAGCAGCCAGGGTAGCAACAAGGACCCCACGAGCCCTGTGTAACAGCATCTTGTGTGGTCTCTCTGTCCCTGCGTCTGCTCATTTTCGGTCCTAGTTGGTTTGTCGTGCGACTCTTCCCGGCATGCCTGCCTGCTGTTAAGTCCTCACGCGAGTTCTCTTTCCGCTCTCGACACGACTGTCAGAATCGCGCTGCTGGGCGCCCTATATGCGCACGAACTTGCGTCAACCCTACAATTCGTGTTGAGGAGGTCGTTAAGACGTGTCTGGTCAAGTCACTACTGCCCTGCGTGCATCTGCTGAGGGAGTCTGTCTTGTCTGCCTGGGCTTCTGCCTGGTGTTTTCTAGATTTTAGTCCGTGTTGGCCTCTTCAGGTCCAACTAGTCTCTCGTGCCGGTTCATAGGTAGTTTGTACCAGCTAGCGTGTAGTGTTGATGATGTGTAGCGGGTTGTGCTCAGCGGTGTTGTCGAATGCGAACGAGAAAAGTTTTCTGTTCCCTTCTTACGTCTTTGCCCTTTGCACCTCTTGCTTTCCATGCCTGACGTCGAGTTTTTTGAGCGTGATTTGAGATTGCCCTTGATGCACAAGACGTAGGGACGTCCACATAAGTCAACTCTGGGCATGCTGAAATGGCCAGTCCCTCTTTCTTATGAAAGCAGGAGGATCACGTGCAGCCTCGTGTGAGCTGTGGTCTAGTGACCTAATCGTCACGAGGTTCACGCCTACAAACTGTATCTTTCGCCAGTGCATCCACGAGCCATCCCTCTGCCTCCTCAGATCTCAGCTATCTCTGTCCTCACAAATACCTAGGTCGTCGCCATGGCTGAGCGGTGCATCAAAGTCTTGATAGTGGAAGCTCATCCTGCTGGGCAACTTCCGACGCCATATGGCACTGCGGCTCACGTATGGCACGAGGTACGGAAATCTATTTATAAGTCTCCAGCTCTCAAAAGCATCCTTGGCCGTCTCCAGCCTTGTCCGATTCTCTGTAATTCCCTTCAGCCCTCTTCAACCCGTCAGCTTTCTGACCAGGCAGCCGCCTTGGCTTTATATAATCTCAAATTCCTCCGGCTCTTCATGAAAGAGGCCTTTCAAATACTGATCAATTTCTTCTTTTTCCAGTGTCACGCCGTGTGACTTTTTGTAGCGATTTGTATTGAAAACCCCCAGTCGTGAGTATCTTTTAACGTCTCCAGGTGTGTTGAGTGGAGATTGTTCTCTTGTCTCGCGGACAACAAGTCCGAGTGGGCCATTGAGGTCACTGTTGAATTCGTCTGCTATCGCGCCAAACAGAAGGAGCTGAACGGGGATGTACGAATCCTGCCCATCTGCCTCTGTTCCGTGGACGATGTCGCAGCCAGATCCGCTTTCCACCGCGTCAGGGATCATACACAACATGGAAATGGTCTCCAACTGTTCGCTACTGGACTCAGATGGCACAACGGTTCTGTGAAGCAAGTGACGATACCCGTCTTGTCTCCAGGACCAGAGGGCGCTGAGCGTCTTGCCGTGACCCGTAAGACGACCTTCATGCACCGCACCACAGGGCGCAGAATCATCCACGAGCCTGATATGGGCCTCCAGACCCATATCTTCCAAAGACGCTGGAGACCGCGAGAGGAAAAAGCTGACCCTGCTGTTCACTCCCGCCCAGGACCATGACGGTGCTGTATACCTAGTCGACCGGGACTTGCGACTGCCATTGTCAACGCGCCAGAGCAATGTCAATTGCAGGGAGCGTTTCCAGTGGCCGGCCAAGTATTCGTCTTTCATATTCTCCAGTACCATCTCGGCAATTCCGGAAATTGCCAGAATGCGGTCTTCGGGAAAAGACAGCCTCCGCCTTGTATACGTCTCTACCAGCTCGTAAAATATAGTCTCAGCCCCATTCAGCGCCATGCAGGTCGTATAGTTCCAGCTTGAATATGAATCTTGCTGAAACAGCTGGAATTTCGATTGGGGACGATATTCATACCCTGCATCTCCTCGTATCATCCACCCGTCAGTCGGTTGGTCTGAATTTGTCTGCGTATGACAGCTCCAAGAAACATGAGTCGATGAAAACTCCAGTATTCGAGGGGAGAGATATCTTTCCTGCAGTGTCCATCCCCGATAATCGATTGGATTCGCCTGCGCCGCGTCTTCAAGGCTCACAGCATAGATGTGGCTGTCTCGTAATCGGCTTGGCGTGATGGACTTGTCTGGACATCGAAATGGAAGCTTCACGGCCAATGGCGATGAAGTTCTTGGATGGGAATGGAGGAATCCATCGGTAGCTCTCTCTGCACGAGCGGCGATGATGGTGATCGCAGCGTTGTTGTATATCTGGGGCATGAGGGCGATCTGCTGATGCTTGTGTGTATCGTCATCTTGAATAATGCACAAGCTGTCTACCCACAAATATTCGTAGCCGAGACTGATCGTCACTGTGATAGCATCCTGAATAGAAGCTGGCAGGATATTCCAGTCGAGTTCGAACGCCTCTCTGATGATTGTATGCCGGGTCGTCTTGTGAGGCTGGTCACCACCCCAGCAATAGCTGAATGCGACATAGGGCTCTGGAGGAGAGTCGAAGTGCATTGAGATCTCGTAATTAGTTTCCGTCCGGGCGCACTTGATGGTATCTCAGTGTTAGCTCGAGCACATGGTCCTTGCAGTATCAGATGAAGGACAGAGATGCTTGGAATTTTGTTGCCAGGGCTACCAGGGCTTGAGGGGGGACGCGGAGGGGGGGAGGGGGTTTGGGGATGGCTCGCGAAAGCATAGTGAAGTCGAGAAATATAATACCTTCAAGACCGTTCTAGGCATGAAAGACAAGCTTGGTTTGGGACATGTGGCGTGGTACTTCAGACACTGCTCGGCCCAGCTTCTGCAGAGAGCGAGGGCCTCAGTTGAACCAGGATGGGGATTTATAGGTCGGCAAAGAATATATTCAGAAGCGGCGTCATCTAGGAATTTGTGCATTAGTTGCAATTCCTTCCATTCAAGTCGGTTCATGCGTACCTGCAGCAGCGAACAATGCCATGCCAGCGGACCGTGGCAATACACTTTCGAATGTTATCCAGTGCATTGTTGAGTACTGCTTAGAATCCCACAAATGAATATGGAGACTACACCGTTGCTGTCTCATCAGGCCACAAAGAATGATTTCGGAGCTTCGAGTCAGCATATCCTCCCATACAGGAAGCCACGCGCCCTTTTTGTTCTGACTGGAAAAGGTCTTGCATAGCCAATTCGCAAGCGGACAGGTTGGCTCAGCTGTGAGAACAGTTTGAAGGGTGGCATCGAAAAACATTGCTGTATCGACCTTCTGGGGCACCTCCAAAAGTCTGCCCGCGATCAAATGAGTTGTCCTCCCAGGATCTACGACCATGATGCGGCAGAATTGGCATTCGTGGTACTCTGACAAGTAGGCTAAAGGAGCCATACTACTAATGTACCCAGGTAGTGTATTGATTGCAATGTGGTGAAGAATGTGCGGGGGAATTCAAGGTCTCATGCAACGAGGTCGATTGAATTGTCATGTGTCTAGGATAAATGGCTTTGAAAAGATGAGTTCAGTACTGCGTTCCAAAGGTTATAGGCTGCGTTGTGGGCTTCATGGGCCACGATAACAAATTTGAAGTTTGTTTGAGCGGCGAAGCAAGTCGAAGGGAGACTGCACCCTATCTTTAAGGTATCTATCTATCTGCCTGGACCTTGTCAATGAGCAAGCGCTCAGAACCTATGAGTGGTGGGCCAAGGTTGCAACGGTGAAGAGTTTGCATATTAAGCGCTCAGGCTCTTCCCAAAAGAGCACGCAGTACCAGGCAGACATGCAGTTAGCCCGCAACAGACAGATGTGAATGTTCAGTCACAAATCGGTTGGTGATTTGCAGTGCATGTCACCAGTTGTGTGGCTCATATATGCGGGAACATTACGACGCATGAGTCGGTCGCCCCTCTACATGCGGCCACAACCACCTCTACGTAGAAGATCTTGCTGTCAGATGTTTAAAGAGGTCCAGGCTTCGGAGTCCGCCTGGTTACCTTAACCGTTTTGTCTCAGGCTGTGCCTGTGCTGTGCCCCGAGACCCCCGGCACTTCTACCTCTAATAGTTTTTGCGATCATCTGCATCGAATCCTTAACCTTACCAACTTATCAGATCGCAATGTTTAAGGAGGTTGCGTTTCCGGCCCCCACCCCCCTTCGGTTTTTTTTTTTTTAAGAAGAAACAATTCCTAGCAATGTTTCTTTTTTTCTTTTTAATTAAGAAAAGGTTTTAGTATTTATAATATACCTTGATTAGATTTCTCTTAAGTAATATTTAGTGTTTTTAAACTTTATTATTTAAATATAAAAGTAACTAACTTTTATTAAACTTATCTTAAAGAAAGTTTATAAAACTTTGTAATTTTAATGCTAAGACGACATTTGCTAGCGCTTAAAAATAATAATTAAATATGCTAAAAAGTAGCTGTAATAGATACTTAATATTATTCTAGCTGAAATTTCTATATAAAACCAGGTTATGTTGATGTATAGTCTCTTACCGCCGTATTAGTTATGGTAATGAATTTGATTGGTCATGTACATTATCAAAGTCACGCCCAGCTAAAGAACAGGGGTTCAAACTGTACCTTAGCAATAACATAGCAGTTGCACACTTGTACATGATCAGACTTTATCAAAGCCCACGGTACTGCTTTGTCTCGTGCTGTGGGTTTGACCTTTGCAACCCCGTTAATTATAGTGTGCCGGTGGGAGCCAAACCGAGAGACCGTGACGTGAGTTGGGACGGAGGAATTAAGACTCAATCACTCGCCCGGTCGTGAGATGATCTGTGGGAGAAGGTCAGAACCACAGGGACTTTGAGACAAGGGCACACTTGATAACCTGGGATTAGCTCACGTTGTACTATTCTCATGGAACTGGAACGGCAAGTAGCTTCAGTGCTGTGCTAGCCAACCGAGACCAGCCTCAGAAGCCCCCAATCTACCACCTGCAGGTACCTAGGTACATATCTCGGTGTTCTACAAAGAACATTCGTACATGTAGTATTCATCCGACACTCGGAGCAGCATGAAGCGCGGTGAAATTGAAGAGAGTGCCAGCCACGTGTGTCTGAGGCCGGTTTCAATGTTTCGACCATGCCAACCTGATAATTCATTTCCCAAGCTATTGCTGAATCCCTTCCTCTGGCGCGGGATCTGTTCTTGAGTTCTAAGTTGTTATACATCATCACATCGCGATACACACTGGACGGGTGCAATCGAACTGCTATACGCTTCACCGTGGAGAATACTTCGCAGTTGGTGGTCGAGATGATTGTGTCCTGATGTGAAGTTCAAATCCGTTAAGTCGCAGGTTTTGAGCGTTTACACAAGTGTCGTAGGCAGCCCTGGAGCCGCTTAGGGTACTCATCGAGCCCCTTTGAACGACTCAACCCAGTTGTCCATGGGGCGAAGGGCCGGGCTACTATGTGTTAACGACATAATATCTTCGCAATCTTCGATCGAACTTTTATTCCAGGGCGTTGTCATACAATTGCGACATCCAATAATTCTTGCGAGCTCGTTTTCATCAGCAAAGCTTCCCGTCTCAACCTCCCCCCACCCCCACCCCCCACTCCGCTAAAAGAACACAAAAGCCATTGACAGCCCGTCCCCTGCGCGACTCAAATGCCGGACAAAAATTGGTGGTGGAAGACCACATATACATGCTAGTACGTCGCCTCAAGCCCAACTACGACCTACCAAACTTCACCGATGTCTCTGTTCATGTGTTCAGGGAAATACTTTTTTTTTTTTTAAATTCCGTCTACCTGATATTGATGTGCTTCACAACAGCTAGAAGTACCGCCATGTTCCAGGTCCGAGTCCTCCCGAATCCGGTGTCGGCATCATCATCGCCGCTGCAGGGAGTGAGAACTATGTTCCACTCGCGCAGTTACTAGCGAGACAGCCCGGTAGCTGCTTAGAAGCCGAACTGCGAGGGAGCCTCGTGGTCACTACGAAGGCCGCCATGTCAGCATATTGATCACTCGCCAGATCAGTCAGGAAGGCATAGACTTACGGGTGCCACTCATCCTTGTCACCGTACTGCTCGTCGTACATCCTCTCGGCCTCTTTCTTGGCGTGCTCGTGGGCCTTGACCTTGTCGAAAGCATCCTCGCCCTTGGTCTCGGCGAGTCTGTCAATCTCGAAGCCAACGGCTCCAGCAAGGAGCTCCTTGGCCAGAGCGTGGTTGACTGGCTGGCCCTTCTTGCGCTGGCTGGACTCCCAGGCCTTCATGCCAGCGAAAGCAGCGGCGCCGCCCACAAGCTCGTGGGACATGGTGGCCTCATGCTGGCCGCTCTCGACCTTTTCGTAGTCATCCTTCCTGGAGTCTGGAAAATCATTCGTCAACTTCTTGTGCTCGCGAAAACTGTGCCTGACAAGAACTTAGGGTGGAAGGCGAGGATGATATTCGGAGCTTACCGAAGAAACCCATTTTGGCAGACGTAGTTTGACGAGGTGATGTAGTGATGTACTAGTATTGATATGATGAGAGAGTGTGGCGGATGTCGAAGCCATTTACGACATATTCGGAGGGGAGGAGAAGGAGCTATATATATTCGACAGCTCTCTCAAGGACCCCCTTTTTTCTTCTCCCGACATGCGTAGCTGTGTGCCCACCTCTGACATGTGCGGCAGTAGCTCTGGGAGGGTGAGACGTTCCAGTGGGGGCCTAAGTCGGCCCTAGTCGTTGCGTAGACAAATGAGGCACTGCCACTCTTGCTACGTCGGTGGATGGCGATCATGGTTAGCTCCATGCTCATGATGAAAGGCTCAGGGATGACGCCTCAGTGGTCCCTGGCCAGTCGGAAAGACGTAATAGGGAGTCCACCAAGGAACCACCATCCACCACCCCTCCCAGGCGCCAGGTGCAGGTCGGGGCGTGGATGGACCCCTGATCGACCACCACGACCACCCCCAAGTTCAACACACCACCGTCATTCCGCGTTCCTGCGGAAAGTGAGGGTGTCGACGGCCGAGCACAAGCTGAAGGGCCACCAGGGCGGTTACAGATTGTCCAATTCTGCCTGACGCGGCTGTGTTTGTGTGTACGGACTACAAACAGAGCACGAAGCTCGCCTAGCTTGTTCGGCATTGGCAGGAGTGGTTGCTCTGTTCCTGTTGTGCCTCTTGCGGGTTGCGGATGGATCTGGATCTGCAGTGTACGAGTTTCGAAGGGTCGCGGATCTCAGACCATGTCATCATCAGCTTGCAGGTTGCTGCCCCTCCACTTCCTGCGCCTCCATCGTCTTCCCTTCTCTGCATAATACTTGGCAGGTTCGACCCTCTCTTCTTGTCGCCTCCAACCTCGTATTCAAGGCGGTCAGGTCCATTGAAGAGTACAGATCACTTTCCCCGAGATGCCGAGCCTGATCTTCGGTATGGCACGTCTTGTGAGAACCCGAAGGAACACTGGTAACGTCCAGAGATCTGCCAGTCCCCAGGAAGCGTGAAAGCTTAGCTCTGAGGGAGGAACGCCGTGGAGGGGTAGCTCTCCACAACGGTGGACCCCTGACAAGCTGGACTGTCCGTGCAAGGGGTCCAGAACGACCTGAGGACCTGACCATGACTGCGTGCATTGCTTATGCCTACAGCACTAGCTTGGATCAATTGACCGATTTAGACCAAGGACCTGGATAGCCTGGGCGCTATTCTCCCTCTGGTACGTCAAAGCCAGAGGGTCTGCCGAAGTTCTTGGACTACCCATAGACCTGGATGAAACATTGTGGCTGTTGGGAACAATTCCGGGAGCGGTTGATGAAGGGGCTGCCTAGCCGAATCTCGCATGGCTCGATCGCCGTCATACTTGTCGGCGGTCTGCTGGTAACATGCGCGATTCCTACAGGGATCGTGAAGTTCCAATGGACTCTTGGAGAAAACTCGCGGGATCGGCTGTCGTGAGCACGGATCCATAACCCGTAGACAGGTGCTCCATGCAAAGCAAGATGTCAGGGTGTTTGAATCAAGGAGACACAGCCTCAATGTCGACCATTGCTCAACGTGGACGAATGAGGCCATTGAGGGCCTGCCACTGGGCCTTGCACTGTTATTCGGTTGGCTCTCTTTGCCTGCTTTGCCCTGCTTTGCCCTGCTTTGCCCTGCCTGCACCCGCATGCGGGTGAGGTACGTCGTGGAGGGGTCGAAAGGCGGTGACAAGCTTCAAGAAGATTCTGGCAAAGCTCGTTGGACGCTGCGGTACGCTCAGGGGGCGTGACTGATGTCACAAGCTAGGTTCAGCTCCGGCTTTGACTTTCGACCGCGCGGGACCAATCCAGATGCTACGCAGCCAAATAACCGTCATGCTAATGAGGGGCTAGCCGGCAGTAAGGTACCCGGTACTCCACAAACCATTCGACAAAGGGCCTCCAATCCGAACGGCTGACGCCCGTCTTCTGAGCAGAGAAGGCGGCCGCCAGCAGAACAAGTGGCATCCCTCAGGACGCGGGAGGTCCTGGATTGTCACACAGCTTGCCCGTTGCTTGCTCGGACGCCCCACTCTGCTTGACCCCTCTGCCCCTGAATATAAAGCGCCTCGCCAACAAGCTTGCTTGTTTGGTATCGGTAGCCAGGGGGGCTACCGTACCGAGATTGGGGTTGCACAGCTACAAAAACAAGCTCGATGAGCTGCGAACTCGTCAATTGACTCGCCTGCTGCGGACGCTCTTTTGATACACGGCCATGCAGCTTTGCTGTACATAGCTTCGCTGGCACCGGTAAGGCGAGCCAGCGACCGAAATTGTCGCTCCACAGATGTGCGCGATGGTACACGCGTGACGTGCGAGCGTTTCGCGTCGGCGGGCGATGAGGTTGAGCGAAAATGCCCAGGCGGCTCAAGCCGCGCGCATCCCGTCAGCTACTGGGTCTTGGTTCCCGTCTTGGCCTGCTGGCTGACAGGCTGACAAGCTAGCCAAGCTAGCCAAGCTTTTGGAACAGGCCCAGAAGGCCACCGCATCTGGCCATGCATGCTGTGATCTTGGCGATCACGCGCGTTAATCCCCGGATACCAACGCCGAAAACTTGCGACCGGAACAGTTCGCGCAAGCCACTTTCTGCGGTGACTGAGTCGCGATTTTGATTCAGTGACAATCCAGAGCCACGGGACAAACCAAATGATGGTCGGGTCTAATCGACTGCATGACCAGACCCCAGGATTCCTCAAGGGTCTGCAGCTTCAGACGCCCAGAACAGGTCATTGATCTGCAATTATACTTTGGGAGTGCAGTGTTGCATGGAGGATGCTGCGACGGCGGCCCTAGGGCATGCAGCGAAGTCTGTCTCAGTCGGGATCAAGCGTCTTGCTGCGCATATGAAGACCCGAGCATTTTAAGACCATGACCGCGACCCGTGAGCTGCCAGTCCCTTCGTCACACCGAAGTAGGCGGCTATTTGTGTCGGCGAATCCGAGCACCCTTGAAAATCCCAGGAGATGCCATCCGAAGATGGCAGGCCTCCCTCATGCAGCCCTCGATTTCGGTCTCCCGAGTGGCAGTGCAGGATCCGGCTCGAGGCTCGAGATCGACGTGTCTTTGCCGCCCTGGCCGCGCAATGTAGAGCACCTCGAGGACTGAGGACCGCATGAAAGCGATCAATCAGCTTCAATGCCGCCCTCGCGAAGAAAGATGGAGGACTGCTGGCGAACGAAGAAGCTGGGATTGTAAAAGATGAGATCAAGATGTCAGCGCGCTGGCCGTCATAGAGTCCCAGCTCGAGCCCCACCTCGAAGCAACTCTCTGACTGGCTACCCCGCATCTCAGCCTTGCATGCCCGACAGCCTTATCACTCCGAAAATTTCAGATAAGCAAAGCCTACATTCACATGCTCTGCCAGCGGCTCAGGCTATTTGCAGCCACCCATCATTCCACCACGCAGGCTTGAATGCAGTCTAGCTCGCAAAGCATGGAAACTGCCCAGGAACCAGCAGACCCTCAATCGACTCTCGCCGCCGAGTCTGACGCGATGCTGCGACAGGAGTCCCCGTTCCTCGACCCTGGCTCGAAGACCAAGGCCAACACCCTCGCGATCGTTCAGCTCGCCAAGGACGACCTTGTCCCTGTCTACCTGCGGGATTCGCAGGGCGAACACGATGGATACAAAGAGGGACACGTTCTCAATACGAAGTTCGGCTCGTTCCCCCACTCCACCTTGATCGGCATTCCCTGGGGCTCACAGGTCCGCGCCTCCAACGTCGACACCGGCTCGCGCGGCCGCAGGAAGAAGGCCAATCCGCAGCAACCCAAGGAGGAGGCCGCCACGCCACAACATGAAGACTCCAAGGCCGACGTAGATGCCGAGGACACCTCTGCCGGACTGAAGCGCAAGAGAGACGCCAAAGACGAGGGTGAGATGCGAAGCAAGGGCGCTCCAGACGAGCCAGCCACATCAGCCGCGGTCGAGGACAAGGCAACAGCTGAACAGTCTCCAGCAGCAATGGACGCGCTCGAAGCTCCAGATCAAAGAGTCCCGGCTCAGAAACAAGCCAAAACCAATGCGACCGTCGCCCAGAGCGGCTTTGTTCACATCCTCCCGCCCACCCCCGAGTTATGGACGAACAGCTTGCCGCACCGCACGCAGGTCGTCTACACGCCCGACTACAGCTACGTCCTCCAGCGAATACGAGCGCGACCCGGCACTAGACTGATAGAGGCGGGCTCGGGCTCTGGCAGTTTCACGCACGCCTCAGCACGGGCTGTCTACGACGGGCGTACCGGCTACAATGACGAGCACAGGCCTACCGGCAAGGTGTTCAGCTTCGAGTTCCATGAGCAGCGGTTTCAGAAGATGAAGAAAGAGATACAAGAGCATGGGCTGGGCCGTATAGTAGAGGTCAATCACCGCGACGTATACAACGAGGGCTTCTTGGTCGACGGCAAGAGTCCCGAGGCGGATGCGGTGTTCCTCGACGTGCCCGCGCCCTGGCTTGCGCTACCACACCTCTCGAGACGGAAGCCAAAGACAGGTGCGGAGATGGAGGGCGTTGATGGTGGCGAGAACGAGTGGGTATCACCGCTGAACCCCAAAAAGAGCGCATACATCTGCACCTTCTCGCCCTGCATCGAGCAGGTCACGCGGACGGTGTCGGAGATGCGCAAGCTCGGCTGGGTGGAGATTGACATGGTCGAGATCTCGCACAAGCGTACACAAGTGTTCCGCGAGAAGATTGGCCTGAACATCGTGTCGGAGCGAGGCATGCAGCAGGCGCCGAAGGATGTTGCCGAGGCCTTGGCAAAACTGAGGGAGATCGAGGTCAAGGCCGCAGAGCACAATGCGAAGATGCTGGCACAGAACAGCAAGAAGAAGGGCGAGGATGACGGTGATATGGAGGAGGATGAAAAGGCCATCAGTGTCCCAGAGCCCAAGACTAACGACTCCTTCGAGGGTCCAAAGGTCGGAAGTAATGGAGAGAAGAGCAAAGATGCCGCTGTCAAGCCCTTCATGCAGGGACAGCTGGTCACTCGTCCTGAGACAGAGGTCAAGGCTCACACCTCTTACCTTGTCTTCGCTATCTTGCCGTGCGAGTGGACAGCAGAGGACGAGGCTGCTGCTGCGGCGAAGTGGCCCATCGGCAAGGAGCATAGGGTCATTGGTACCATGGACCGTGAAGCACGCAAACAGCAGAAGAGGGAGCAGATGCAGGGCGCTCACCAGAAGAACCAAAAGGTAAAGGAGGATGGCAGAGCACAAGGACGGGCAAAGGCAAAAGCAAAGGCGGCGAACAAAGCAGCGAGCAAGAATGCAGATGTTGCTATGGGTGAGGCCGAGACAGGAGAGCCTGCAACATGACACAGGCGAGCAGTTCCAGGACACATTTCATGTTGAACAAACTGGATGATACCCGTACAGCCGATAGAGCAGCAGAATAGACGACCTGCCTCATGCTGTCCTCCCTCATTTCCTCAGACTCGACTTGGCTCCCGGTGATGCCACGGTTTCATTCACTCCGGCCTTCTTTGTGGCACCAATCTTGAGCTCATGAGCTCCAGTCTGCCTGACCCCAACTCCACTCCGGCGCTTCCTCTCGTGGTCCCTTTGGCGGTACATAATCGTGCGCTGAGGCGTCGAGCCCTGCTTCGCCCAGCACTCTGATGGGCTCCAAGCTCTCGTTCCCCTTGCCCTTATTGTCCCTTCCTACAATTTGCTTTAGTGCCTGACGCCTAAACACGTCCCTGAGTCTCTTGTTCCGGGACTCCCGCCGGTCAAGGTCTGCAAAGGACGCGAAAGCCTGCGGAGAGGGCTCGGGAGGTCTGTCCTGGACATCCGGCCTGCTTATCGTTTGGGTATTGATCGACAGAGGCTTGGTACTGTCTGCGGGCTCCCTAAGGAACGTTGCAACAGGCTCTAGGCCCTTAGAACGAGGGCTCCGTACGGGCGAAGAGTATTGGGGTCCTGCGTTGACGTACGGTGCCCCGTGTCCTTGGAAGCCTGGACTGTGCAAGTGCAACAGAGACGAGTGGTCGGGTCGCACGGTGAGCCGGGACCGAACGCTCGGATGGCATCTCTGTGGAGCAATAAGGCCTCTGTGGGATGGAGGCATGGATCGAGGGTACTGAAGGCATGTTTGTCGGAAATGATGGCTCTCGTGGCATCTCGATAGGTACAACAGACTCTCGACGTCGCTGACCCCCCGCCGATGGCTCTGGTGGCATCCGAAATCCTTCAGATCTCGCTGCCGCCAGATCCCACGGCGAAGATGGCTTTTGTTGCCCAGGGAGATTAAACTTTACTGGCGATATATCCTGGCCCCGCCCTGGCGCGAACAACGTCCTCGTCGGCGAGCTCACGGCAGGAGTACGAATTGTTGGATCGTAGCCGCCGGGGGGCGATGCTGGTGACGGCGTGCCCGAGAAGGTGGTTCTATGAGGGAGGCGAAGAGGTCGAATACGATCCTCTGGGTTGGGCATCACAAGGTCTAGTTCAGGTCGCGGTCTTTCTGCGAGGGACTGGGAATGTGGTCTCGCTCCAGCAGTGGTCGTCTGTGCCCGGTAGGGTTGGTAAGCTTGGTACCTTTCTGTGCTGGATGGAAGTGGTGCCGACTTGGAGCCGGTTGGTGCGCCTTGTGAACTTCGGCTGGGCAGAGGTGGCTGACTTGATCGTCGAGGTCCTGGCCTGAGAACCGAAGGGACGTGGCTGAATTGCGGTATGTTGCTTTGGCGTCGATCCTCATACCTTGGAACCGGAGGCGCTGAATGAGAACTCGCAAAGGTGCTTTGAGTGGCCACCTGCATGACCCGCTGCTGTTCGTCTTCAGAAATGTTCCGAGATGATCGGTACCTTCGGCGGAACCTTCGGTCCCTGGGCCTGTCGTGGTGGGAGGTCTGAGCGGTAGTTTACCTCTGGTGGCTGCAGTCGCGATTGCGTCGGTGCTGACGGCTGCGTCGACAGTGAAGGCGGTGCCTCCTGGTGCCCATTCGCCGTGTTCAACTCATCCGAGTTCGGCCTGCGATTCTCCATCTGCTGTATGTGCGCAGACGTCGACCCTTTGACAGCCTGAGCTCTTATAACGCTATCGTCATACTGGTATGGCCTTTCTTGTGCGCTCTGCTTTGCCAGTGATTCTTCCTTCTTGGCATGATGTATTTCGAGTACGGGGAGTTCGACGGGGTACTGATTGACCAAGTTCGGCACCGGTCCTGACTCCAACCAAATGGCTTCGGTGTGTGGCAGTTCTACTGGTGGAGGGTTGGCCTCAAACTCACACAGTGTAGTTGACCCACCGAAGAGCTCTGGAATCTGTCCTACGGGCGAGGGCGAAATTTCTATGCTGTCTAGCATAGGAAGATTGGGGACGGGTACTTGCTGTTCCTGCATCTGGACGCTCGCCTTGACGTGGGGCCTGGTCGGCTCTGTCTCTGCAGGATTCTTTGGGCGTTTGGGCTTCGAGAGTGGTGGCTCTCTATGGATCACAACGTTATCCCCCATGATCGCGAACGTGCTCGCCGAAAAATCACTGATAGACGCTGGCCCCGAAGCGGTCGTGCTAGTCAGAGTGTCTCATCCATCCATTCTACCCACTATCCTCTCCCGTGGAGTTGACAGTGGGGATTACTAAGCAGAGGTCTTATGGAATAGATTAACGTTGAAATCTTCAGAAGACCAAAGCTGACGATCGTGCAGTTCGGGTACGAATCAGCCTGCGGTGTGCGGCTGAGTCCCCTGCAGGGCATTTTCATTCGCAGAAGCGGAACGCCACGCCTATATATGGCGTCCTTTCAAGACAGATTTGAGGGCCGTGATGTCAAAGCCTCCCCTATTCATTTTCCGTCCTTCCGCTCTGGTCCCTTGCGTGACGGCATTTCATGCAAAACCTCAGCGCGTTCAGTACCGATGGTGAGAAAACGAGCTTGGCGATCGCCAAAGACTTCTGCTGAGAGACGTGAGGGTCAGTTCCTGGAGCTTCTGATAGCCTCACACGGGGTGCATGATTGTACTCATCAAGGCAGCTCTTTGGTGTCAATTTCAGCGTCCGTTGACTCGTGGACGGTTGGATCACGTTTCCCGGGTTGTTGGTGGGAAGGAAGCCTCACCTGAGGTCCCATCTTGAATTGATTCACATGAACCCCAGATCAGTTCGTCGTCTTTGTTCTTCTCACCCAGACCTCTCTTTCCACTCCACTTCTCTCCTCATCTGTGTCCCCCGGCGTACCCACAGCATCGGGCCCATCTGCCGGTCTCAGCTCAACCTCCCAAACTCCCAGACGATAATCCCCCCTATCACCAATTCCGGTAGACAGCTCGAAAGCATAACTGTGCCCCCTGCACCTGATGGCCGTTCCTATGACTCTTCCTGCATCTTCGATATCAAACGGCTGAGCCCATGACATGCTATACGACCTGTGGGGGCACGCGTGGTCGACGGCGTGGAAGCGGCCCTTGTACTGAAAAATGAGTACTTGTTCCCGCTTTAGCCAGGAATCCTCGCCGACTGCCGAGTCCATATCGATCTCCTGCGCGTGGACTGGGCCTCCCGGGGCGGTCTTCTTCGGGTGGAAGACCTTGCAGCCTGGGCTTGTAGAGCTTGTAGAGCTTGCCGAGCTTGTTGAGCTGGCTCTGCAAGGCTGTGGCCAGGCGAGTTTGAAGTATGGCACATTCGAGTCGGTGATATTCGGGAAAGACGATGCGAGCCCGACGAAAAACCACTCGTCACCGGGGCATGCTGGGTCTGCGACGGGTGCGGACATTTCGACAAGATGCCCGGGGCCTTCTGAAGTCGCGGCGGCGTAAGGTTCAAGTCATGAGTAGTGGCTACCACAGCGCGAGCTTCATGTTGCAACACAGCCACGGACGACGGCCGGGGGACAAGTTGAGCAGTTATCGAGACATTGAACACAGGTTATTCAGTGACATCTTTTACAGCCTACGAAGCGATGAAAACCGACTCATGTCGTATGAAGTACGAAACATGGATGAGGCTCGCTCCATCGCCAATCCAGATATAGAAGAAGAAACGGCAATCTTCGCCGACAATTGCCGTGTTGGCTCGGCGTAATGCGCCGAGCGGCACCGAGAGCGCCCTGGCTCGACTGCCCTGGCTCGGCGTCGCGATGGCATCAAAATCACAATGCAAACCTCCATTTTGGCGAGGAGAAAGGAAATCGCAAGGAAAGGACGGATGGTACAGGCCAGTACCTACCTAGGTAGGTAATTACCAGCACGAAGAAGACTGAAAATTCGATCAACACTGCCAATGGCAAAAATAGCGGCCCAAGGAACAACAATGGCCTACAAAAAAGACTAAATTATTATTGAATGTTCAGAGAGACTATCAACGAAAGAGGAGGGGGGGGGAGTAAAATTAAAAGAGGCAGGGAGCCACGAAGAGACTTCAGAACACGGAGACACATAAACATATAAATACTACAGTACAGACCTCTTCAGAGCCTGAGGTCGTCTACAAATCAATTTACACCACCAACATATAAAGCATCAACTTGAAGGCCAAGCCTACCTAGTCTGGCTGGAAGGGATTTTGCCCAAAACTCACTGCAGATATTCCCCTAGAATTCGGTCACAAAGATGAATATGTGTGCCAAGGAATCAGCTATTCAAACCTCGAGATTCCTCATTATTCAGGTTGATACATGCCTCATTACGATTAGTAATTACATACCCTACCCAGGTAGGGTAAATACACTCTGAACCATGCCATCTGGGCAGTGAACACGAGATGACCACCCATTGACGATTCCCAAACCAAGGTGAAAGAAGTAGGAAGAACACATCGCAGGAAGAAAGCAGACAAATTTTTGCATACCATAATTTGCGACAGTTCCCACCAATTTGCAACATTCCCTGCAAAGCATGACCAAATAGTTGTTCAAGATGGTTGGTCAAGTTGAGTGCCCTATCTTGCGGACCTTGATGCTTTCCATCCGGCCCACGCATCCAGATCCATGGTCAGCACAAACTTGAGCTTGAATTAGATTCCGACTCATTCGTACGGCATGTGAATCTCCTTTTCATAAGGTGCATCTCTCGCGGCCTTGCCGCCCACCACCAGTTGCTTCATTTCGACGTCGAAACAGTTGTCCCGAGGCCCGTCAGATGATTCGTGATCGCATGTCGGCCAGAGCGTCTTGTCCGACATTCTGCAAAACTCCTTCTCGACGATATTGACGAAGTCAGGGCCGTCCGAGGTGGCGGACTCGCAAAGGTCTGCTGCTGAAAGGCCGACATCACCCTTTGAGGCGATCGTCACCGTGTCTTGATGGGGCGAGATGCCGCGAGGATGGGTCTTCGGCTTTCCTGGAACTTTCTTGTTCTTCTGGGCATTGCGAGTGTCCTCTAAGGTCTTGTTTCCTCGAGTCTCGATATCTGTCTTCAGTAACCTTGGTATGAAACGGCTTGCGGGTACATCCTGCCAGAAATCCATAACGGCAGGTCGGTTGCAGAATGCATCGTGGAGGTACTCGGCTTTCTCGTTGACTTTCGTTATATTCACGGTGGTGCTGCGGGTGGTGCTGCAGCTCATTAGTTTGTGCCCCCCGTCAATGGTGCATATTTCTCGTCTAGCAGGTATCTTCTCTGCGGGAATAGGCACCAAGACAGGCAGACCAGGATGGGTACTTACTGGGTTGGCAGGTGCAACTGAATGGCGTTTACAATACCATCGCCCAGCCAAAAGCATGGCACCATTTGGTACACCTTGTCGGCCCCTTCACCTCGATCCCGATAGATACCGCTGTGGTACTACACATGTGCAGCACGTGTTAGACCGCCTCCGTTGAAGCGAACAGGCAATGCGCAGATAACTTGCCCAACCGCTGCCGCACGTCTTGGCTGTCCAAGCAGAGAAGCCGTAAGCATTGTCACCGGGAGCCGAAAAAGATCGCGCTTCGTCCTTTACAGAGACGTCAGTACTGCGCACTGGCTTTGCGATGCTCTGCTCCCCTGAATTCGAACCGAGAAAAACGGATGACCCGACGAAGCTCGATATTGCTACGACTCAAGGGAGCGTTGTGGGGTTCTGCAAACAGCCATCACATACAGTGGGCTGGGTGAGACCAATGTCGACTATGCAGATTGGATCACGGGCGACGGCCTTGGCGGCGAGGATGGCAAACGTTGCGAATTGGCCCTCATGCTCCTGTCTGTTGACTGGGTACAGGTTCAAAAGTGCCACTCTGTTGTGGCCAGCGTATCTATGCATGACTTTAGGCGTCCCCAATTTCTCGCCGTTGTCGTTGCTACGTGACGTCAAGTTAACCAGTGAGTCTGTCAGAATTTGGCTGTCAGGGCGATCGAGGTTTATGATGAGTTGTCCCTCCCTGAACACATTCTGCACAAGGTGAGCAACATGGAGCAACGCATTGGGTGCAATGTAGGTGTTCAACTTGAAAAGGAACCTGAGATAACATCGCCTCCAACGGCTCAAGTGCGACTTCATAGATGACCTCGGGACTATTTGCAAGTCAACTTGTGACAGTGATCCGTTTGACTTACAAGATGAATACCTCAGGGAATGGTCCTTGTGGGTTCTCCAGCGCTGGATCATCGGGTGCCGACCTGTTGTGAGCCTGGTCCAAGCCTATGGTGAGGGACATCTTCCAAGGCTTTCCCCAGTTCCGGTCTGGCCGATCGTCCGGATTGTTCCCCATCCCAACGACTGCGGTCATCGTGAACAGACTACTTTGCAACAAACTGATGACGGCGAGCACGAGGCCGATCTCCAAGTTTGTAAACCCAGATTAGTGAAGGCCAACGCATCCATGATCAGTGATAAGATGAGAGAGGGAGGTGACGAAATCATGGGACCAAGCAATATTGAAAGAGACACTCACAATTGCCTGCAAATTTGTAAATTTCAATTAGTGAAGGTCCACGCATACCTCAGTGCGAAGAAGGAGAGGGAGGTAATAGGAACATTAGACTAGATGTTTCAAAGGGACACTCACCAATGTCTGCGAATGTGTAAATTTCAATTAGTGACGCACGGCTCACGCACACGGCAATGCAAAAAAGAAGGAGGGATCACAGGGACACTCACAGGATCCTGGCGAGCAACTAAGCCCTTCGTCAAAGCCGTTGAATCTACCGCCGCTGACGGAACAAGAGTATTATTCATATCCATCTTCACACCACAAAATGCATTTGTTGTTTTCGTTCAGGCAGCTCGTCCGGGACGAAGATGACATCCGGCTCAGAACATGTTGACTCGGAAGTCTCAAATGGCGGCTTTTCATACCTTCAAAAGTCTATGATGACGACCACGACAAGTTCTAGACCTCGATAGTTATGATGATCTACATACAGGTGACCCTTACGATGAACATGGACGGCGCATCACTTGCTCCGCACAGGCACAGCCTATCTTGCTAGATCAAGACCTCTGCATATCCAAATGAATGTCATCCATTATACCTATAAGCCTAGAAAATGAACAACCGTCACCGTCTGCAACTTAAATCAACCAAAAACAGCATAATCGTAGAAACAGGAAAAAGTTCGATCAATGCCCACTGTCATGCAACATCCTCGACAGAACTTCCTTGCATCGTCGTGTCGGTGTGCCAGTCTTCTTGAGCTGGAGATCAGTTGCACAGGAAGCCAGGGATGTAGCTTCATCATGCACCAATGACAACACGTGAGAAAGAATTATTGCCTAGGAACGTGCCTAGATACAGCCAATGCGATCCAATAGCCCCGGCGGCGCATCTACTACCACTAAACCACAACTAACGACATCACCACCAAGAAATACGAAGCACTAGGTACGTCCCGCAAGCCGAAGCCCGTTCGTTCGTTCTTGACCACATGCAAATGGCATGCTGGCGATAATCAGTTGATGCGCGGACATGACCGTCCGCGCATGGAGCTGAGCTGGGCCTGCAAGCTGGACGACTCACCTACCTAGATATAAATACGAACATTTTAGGACCTAGGTAGGTATGCCGGTGCCACATCCCTTATGTTCTCCTTCCTACATACTCAAGCAGTGCAGCCAGTGCTGAGTTTTGTGCTGAACAGGCCAGCAATGTTTTGGACAAAACATTACCGGAACCAACTTCACCCGAGCATTACGTTCCTCTCGTACCAGCAAACCTCTGCACCATCATGCTCAAGACATTCTTGACTTCGGTTGCACTAAGTGCAACATTAATTGTAAGTCTTCAGTCCGCACCAAGAACCCCCCAACTTAAGTCGCGCTCTCTACTTGTCCTTAAAGGAGAGAGAGAGAATGTCGACAGAAACCTGATGTCTAATCACCGGCCAGGGACAATGTACGGCAGGAGTCGTTGGCGAGAAAGCCTCGCCGACGCCCGAGCATGCCCTGCCGAGCGAGTTGCAAGACGGGGTCGACCCGTCGGTGTTGCCATTGGCACCGGGCCAGCCAGAATGCAACGTGTTGCGTTATCCGCCCGACGAGGATGCTGATTGGGACCACGCGACTGCCGACCAGGCCAAGTGCGAGTGTTATTCACACATGGCATTGTTGCAGTGTGACCTCACGATCCCCAACGACCACATCTTCGACAGAGCTCACATAACGCAAGATCCCAGGCAGTGCGGCAGGTCAGCGTATGACGCTGTTCCGAGAAGTCTTTCCGCCAAGTCCGACTTCCACTGCCAGCTCGGCCAGGTATGTACTGTACCCTAGGGTATTGATCGATACTGCTTTTTATCGATACGTGCCGCGCAACGGCACCATCCTGCTCATACTAAGGCCATGGTCTCCATACAGGATAATGTCGCGCATCTGAGCTTCAAGGCCGGTGTTGGTACGCAACTGTCTACTATTCAGACCGGCTGGGACAAGGGTCTGTGTAATATTTTCAAAGATGTGCGCTGTGTGAAGGGACAAAAGAAACCACCTGGAAGGAGATGACAAGCTCACCTTGAAACAATGGATGATGAAAAAGGTAGTTGGAGGAGCAAAACAAACCTGTGTGATGATAGGGGCATAATGCTGGGCCAAGGCTCATCTGACAGGTACAAGTACATTGCAGTAACGGGGAGGGTCCACGAGGAATACCCGTGGTCCGGGAGGGTGAAAGTGAGGGCGTTGATTGCGTGTGTCTAAGTCAAACTACATGAGGATCTGAGATTCCGGACGGGGGACCTGTAGGGGCCGGTGCACGGACCCCACCCCAGTACTTCAGTAGTGGTGGTTTGTGGAAGATGGAAGGTTGCTGGTGGCCTATGGCTCTACGGACTGGAAAGTGCGCCCCTGGTGTTGTTTAGGAATAAAAGCTACTTAGATTAGCCTGGACCCATTCAATTACGATATACCAACAGCATTAACAATACACATTTTTATAGTGATCTATGCACAAGCTCCTCTCTCTCTATGGGGCTAGTTGGCCAGTTCACGATGCCATCAGCCAGTTGATCTGTCAGTCTGCAAGTCAGTCCCTCAGCCACTTCGTTGACAAGTTGACCAGTTGACTGACCAGTTCGCTGACCAGTTGACCAACCAGACCGCCCCTCCTTCTGCCTCGATCGCAACCACCAAAAAAGCCAAGCAACAGCTTTTCTACGGTCCTCTAAGGACAATGTGAGAAGGTTTGGCCTGCCTTTGTCAGACTGGGCCCCCCTCTCTACCGCATCTCACGGCGCCACGGTCGCGGGCACGGCCTGAAACTCAGAGCTGGACCTCAAAAATCTGATCCCGTCATCGGTCATCGCGGAGGTGAGGCATAGCAGCAGACACACAATATCAAACAGAGGCTACATTACGCTGCATCTCGACTGCGGCACGGTCGTGATTCTGGAAAACATATACGGTTTCACCGTCGACGTCCCATCCCCCGACGGCAATGGCGGTGTCCGACATTCAAATGGAGGAGCAAGAAGGATGTGGGACCTTTTCTTTCACATACTAATTGAAGCCACCTTGGCATTGAGACCACGAGGTTTTGCAAAGTGCTCAATTGTCCTTCAACACTCTTTGCAAAGACCAGTTGCTCTTGTGAAGACCAGTTGCCCTCGTGAAGACCAGCCGCTATGAATTCAAACACACACACACGCAGATATATATAACACACACACACGCTCGCGCGCGCATAGCATATATGTTGCGAGCAGGGGTCTCTATAGGCCCCACTATTCTAAAGCTCCCTACTATTTAGGAGCTCGTTTTTCCTTTATCCTTTTCATACAATAAACTTACACAATATACCGTTTTATATAGCCAACGCCTTACCCTGCTCGCCGCAGTTATAAGCCCTCTTTACCCCTCCTTATAATAAAGCAGGCGCATTTTTCCCTAGTTATTTTCCATTTATTTTTTAGCTTCCGCAATAGCCTCTAACCTTTTCAACAGCATCTTAAGAAGCCTAGCTTTGCTTACTAAAAAAAACACCTATTGTTGGTAGGATCTCACTTAGTCGAATAGTGCACTATTTAGTTATGCAGATATATTCGTTCGTTGGTGGTAGTTGGAAGAAAGGGAGGCTATTTACGTCGGGGAACGAGGCCACAGAAGGTGGCTTATGTCTCCCTCTGTTCCGCACTAGCTGTGGCCGGCTAGCGCCGGTCTGCGTTAGACTAGTCTTTTAATTAGACAAACGTAGGCCTAGTTCTTTCTTTTAGCTATAAACCTATATTAGCAGTTTTTCTCTTTTGCTAGCTATATAATTATATACTTTCTTTTATTATTGTATAAAGACGTTTTAAATAGGCAATTGCTTGCTTAACAAAGTTAGTTATATATATATATGCTTCTCTTTTCTATCCTTTTTTCCTTTTTTTTAATTACTTTAGTTTGTAGCTTTTTTTATAAATCCTTTTATTTGTATAGCTAGTTAATTGCTGTTAATAAGCTATTTTAAAGCTTAATTAGGCGACGCTTTAGTTATAGCGTTAGCTAGGTTATTATCTTTATTAATCTATTTAATTTTTAAAATCTTTTGCTATTTATATAATTAACAAAGTGCTATTATATTAATTATTAGACGCTTTTCCTTTATTATACTAAGCTTAATAAAGCATTTATATAATAAATATAAATCTATATATATAATAAGGGAAATAGATAAAAGACTAAATTAGTTTGTAATTAGTTAGATTATTGTTGCAATTGCTAGTCTAATATTAAAACTGTTAACTATGCTATAAATCTCTAACGCTAAAATGCTTTAAGTAACTTTTTTATACTTAGTAAAGCTTTAATAAATAAGGTTGCCTTAAATTGTAAATTAGTTATCTATATAAACAATCTTGTTTGCAAGGATAAATATAAATCTAATCTAAAAGCTTAAATCTTTATTGTTTGCAAATAAGCCGTTTGCAAATATAAAAAGTTTAGCGGTTGAAAGATTAAAGGGTATGTACTATAGGCCTTGTTGAAGGTTACTTGTTTGCTAGGCAAAGCGCTTATTTAGTGTAGCATATTTAGCTTTGCTAGGGTCTAGGGTTTAAGCGGCAGTAGAAAGGTTAAATGCCGCCTTTAGCTAATAAATTAAAGTAATATAAACACTTTAAGCTTTTTATTTTAAATAGTATTAAGCATAGTTTAAAGATTTAACGTTAATAATAATAATTTTTATGCCTTTACTCTTTTATTGCAAAAGAAGGTTATTGCTGTTAAATAATAACTTAGCGTTATTAAACTTAAGGGGTATCTCTGCTATTAGCAGTGTTTTAAGTTTTGCCTAAAACTTAGCCTTTTTAAGCTTTTTATCTTTAGCAGCTGCAAAAGAGGTTGTTGTTAAAATTAGGGTATTATTTGTTTATATGCCTACTAAACTAAATAATAATAGTAGCTTTTTTATAATTAAAAGATATAAGTTATAGGTTAACGTTTTTATGCCTAGTTTCTTTTAATAGTAGCTTTGGTATATTGTAAACTAGTATACTTTTGCTTTAGCAATGTTGTATAGTGGTTTAATTATCTTAATAATTATTTTAGCAAAGTACTTATGTTTTAGTTTATTTAAAACAGCAGTTAAAATAATATAGAATAGTTTTGTTTATAACTATAGGTAAGCTTGCGTAATATTACAAAATAAGAGTGTTATTTTTTAACTTAGAAATAAAAGTGCTAAGGCAAAAAGCAAATGCTAGCTTGCACGCTAAATTATAAGCAATTGCGTAAAGATGGCTTCTTTAGCTATATTGTTATAGCCTTAGATAATAAGGCGAAACTTTTTATAAGGCTTAAAGGTTTTGCCTTTGATTTCTTAAACAATATAAGACTTGAATATATAATAGCTACTATGCTTAGCTTTATTATATTGCTCAAAGCTAAAAATGCTCTAGCTAATAAAATTTTCTACCTTATATATATTAAACTCTTTAAACAAAGCTTTTAGCGCTATAATAACGCTATTGTTTTATAGCTTAATAGCTAATTTATAGTTATCTTTCTCCTTTTTTATAATATAGGCAGCAGTAGTAATATAAGCGGCAACTTTCTCTTTTAATTTATTCTTAGAGCCTAGTAATTATCCTTGCTTATATAGCTAAGGCAGCATAGGCGCTGTTTTCTTATTAGCGGCAGCCTTAGCGTTATTGTTAACAGCTTTATTATTCTTATTCTAAAAGAAGGGAGGAAAGTTAAAGTTTGTATAGTTTTAATAGTATAGTTAAAGAAGGGTAGATTAAAAGATAATAGATTTATTGACTATGTTTAAAGTAATATTATAACTATTAATAGCCGCAATTTTATAAAAGTTTTACTACTTTTTCTTTTTTTGCTATATGCATACTTTGCTTTGCAAAAAAAAAAAAATTGCATTTGTTATAGAACTATTTTTAGTATTAAAGGCATTACTTACTTAATGCTTAGCCAATGCTTTGCAAAAAGCTTTTATAGCTTTTTAAATAGCTTTTGCCTGCTTAAGAGTTAAAAGCGATAAAGGGGAGTTTATTGTGATTTAGGAGTAGGCGTTAAAAACTAAGAGTGTGGGCACTAAGCTGTTAGATTCTGCTATATTATTAACGGCCTTAACAGTCATTTGCAAGATAGCATTGTTAAATGTAATGCTAGCTAATTTAGCGTATAAAATTTTAAATACTTAGCAGAAGAGGCTGTAATATTTCTCTAGTTTACCTATTAACTAATATGCCTTTAAAAGCACTTGTTTATATATAACCCCTATTAGCTTAGCTTTGTTTTTAAACTTTGTTAAAGCAAAGTTTATGCTAGCGTTATATATAATAATATCTAGCAAGCCTTAGTAGATATTAATCCAAAGTTAGCGTAAAGCTTTCTATGTAACTTTGGCTAATATAAACGAAAGGAAACGTGCGCCTTAAAAGGCTATAAAAGCATTAATAACATAAAGAATAAAGCAGCCGTTTAAATACATTACATTAATTAAAATCTTATAGTTAAAATTATAATTATTGTATAATATAAACTTAAATTATTATAGCGCTAAGCTATTTATCTAGCAGTGGTAGCAGAACTTTTTAATTAATTGCAATGCCTTTTCATTAACGTTATTATGCCCTGCCTTTGTTAGCATTTAATATAGCTAACTTATTGCTAAGTAGCTAAAACGACGATAAAGCCATTGTAACTCAGCTTCTAAGAGAAAAGCTTTTACCTATTTCATTTTACTTAAAAAAAACCATAGGTAGCCTTATTTGCAAATTATTAAAAAAGCTTTATTGCCTTTGATTAACTTATTTATAGTATTATTAAAATATACTCTTAAATAGTTTATATTAGCAAAGTAGAGAAGAAAAGGTATAAAAATTTTAAAAACGTAGAAAATAATCCTTCTAATAAGTGTATAAAGAGAAATAGTGCCAATTAACGTTACTATTAATCCCTTACTAAATTTAATAAAAGCTTAGCTAACGGCCGCCTTATTAATTTAAAGAAATAGGTTTTTACGTTAAAGAGCTATACACTGCTCTTTGCTAGCAGTTAACACTCTTATAGCACTTATATTAGGAAAAATGCCTTAAAAACAAAGTTTAAAATAATAGTCTTTAATAAGGAATTGCATAGCTAAAGTATCTGCTTTAAAAAAGCTAAAGATATTATTACTCGTTATATAGTATAGAAACGCTTGGTTTATAAGGTATTAGGTAATGGCGGCGCTGTCTTTATTATCCTCACTAAAGTCTTTATAATTGTTATTATCTTATAGCTATTGCTAGTTAAAGTTATATCTTTTATAGTTTGCTAGAAAAGCTGCAAACTTATTTGCTAATGTGCCTATAAACTTACACTAAACAATATACTAATCCCTTGCCCAGCGGTATTTATTATCTAAGTGTTTAGTTAACTAGCAACCTTCTTTGCTACAAATATAACACTTCTTTTTCTAATTGCTATAATAATTACCTTAACTATAATTGCTATAGTTATAGTTGCTAAAGTTGCAGCCATTGCTATAGCTGCTGCTATAGTAGCCACTACGCAGACAAAAGCCTCTTTTACCATAGAAAAAGCTTTAGCTGCAGTTGTTATTATAATAGCGGTTTAAATAATATTGGTTATAAGGCTCTTTGTTTAGTTTATTAGCAATTATTTAGTGGAAAAAAAAACTATTAAAATAGGTTTTAACTAATAAATATAAATTTAAAAATAATTCCTTACACTTCTAGCCTAGTTTAAAAAAAGCATGCTTAAGTTTATATACTCTGCAGCATGCTTAGATTACTATAGTCTTTAAGGCTCTTTTACCTTTAAAATTAAGGCCAAAGGCATATTAGCATAGCTATAGCTTATTAAGCAAAGCCTAAAGCACCTTATAAAGGCTTTTCTTAAGTAACTGCAGCCTTATCTTAGTAAATGTTATAAAGGTTTAGTTAATATAATAATAATAATAGTTTACCTTTATATTAAAGTGCTTTTTAATCTTTTAATATACTATTGCAAAGTTATTTTGCTACTTAATATAGTAAATATAATAAGTTTTAGCTTAATTTATAAGAATATAAGAAAATATAGCGTAGAATTACTTAGCAGCAATATTTATATGCTAATAAATGCTAAAAAAGATCTATACTTTATTATCTAATAAATTA